>KK499930.1:0-27561 GCA_000688715.1 Glossina pallidipes | reverse complement strand
TTCTACGATGCGATGTACTTTTGTCGCCGGCACTCGTCACTGATAACATAAAGTGCTTCTCTAACGTTTTCAATGGTTTTTTGCTCTTAAACCAAAACTAAACTAAAACTCCTACGGAAGCCACTAATCCCTTCTTCTCTCTCTCTCTGTCTCTCTTGCATTCCACTTTTATTATTGGCCCTCCTATCTGTTCTTTCATTCGTTCCTCTTCTCTCTCTCTCTCTCTCTCTCTCTCTCTCTCTCTCTCTGTCTCTCTGTCTCTCTGTCTCCCTTTCGCTCTCTTTCGCTCTCTCTCCCCTTCCCTCTCTTTCCCCATATCACCATAAAGTGTACCCCATATCTTCAGAAATTAAGAATTTAGCTAAATAAGCTCACTTAAGTGCAGATATCAAAATTGAGAACTTATACCAAACCTTTCTAGCTAAAATAATTTTATAAAATAGCAAAACAAGCGCTAACAGGTTATTGTAAATTTTATTTCCTTTCAAGAAGGCATTTCAAGTTGACACAATCTTTTTATGCTTTTCCGCTTACCCTCCCTTATGTTGTTCTCTATCTTACGAAGCTTTTCAAAGAGTGGAACACAAATCTATTCAATTTATCCCTATTGCAGCTTTCTACATCTAATTGCCAACTAACTCTCGTTGTCGTCTCGATCTAAAAGTGACGATAGGGCACACTAATCACGCTTATTATTTGTCAAGATGAAAATTCATAAATAATTGAAAATATTTGCAATTTGTATTTATTCGTTGAACGTGTCGATTATTTACCATTTCTTTCCCCAAGGTCAATACAACCTCTCGTTCTAAACATACACCTGAAGGTTTGGTTTTACTTCGATAGCAAGAAGCACATCAATGCTTGATATCTCTCACGAAGTTAAACGTAATATATTTTATTTTATTTTTACACAATGATTAAAAGTTAAAAAAAAATATATACAGATATATATTAAACCCGAAAATTTGGAACAAACGAAATAAAAATTTTTTTAACATTTTGCATAAACAAAAAAGTACAAATTGTACCTAAATTCAAGAGCTGCCCGCCCAATGTGTGTTGTATTAATATTCCCACGCGCTTGAAATCTCTTCGTATGTATGTTACTCGCAAAAACCAAATATTCAATTTTTTAACAACGTAAATATAATAAGTTTTGAATGTATTCGCATAGACGATTATCTGAATTTTCTATATTCATAAGTACACACATCCTATAAATATACATACATGTATTTATGCATACACGAATGTGTACTTAAACGCCAACTGTGCAAATATTCTAAATTTATACATTTATATACATATATATGTATTTATGTATATATATACAAGTATTTATTACGGCATTTAGTTTATGCATATGTATGATGCAAACATACACATACATGAAAAAAAACATTTTTTTTTGGCAGCTTTTTGTTTATGAAAAGGCAGGCAGCGTGCAAAAGCAAAAAAAAGAACAACACCATACCTTCAAATCTATTCAAATGTTCGCCCACCTTTTGCCATATTTATTGGTTTTGCTTTTACTATACATTACTTATATGCACAAAGTACAGAACGTACCCACAAACGCTAGAGTATGTCGAAATAAAAGTATTTGTTTTCATTGTGTATATATTTAAAGAACAGGTAAAAATGTAAATATGCATGCATGTATGCATGTGTTTGTTCAAAGGAAGTCTGTCCAATTTTTCATAAAAAAAAAAAAAATAAAACACAAATATGAAAAATTTTGTAAAAATCGGATCAAGTAAACATAATTAAAACAAATAGAACAAAACAGACTGGCTCGCAGTTTATTATAAGACACCTTCTCCCTGCCCTACAGGTACAAATCCGTCCCGTACCCTTTTCTATAACATGCAATTCTTCAAATTTTTTTATACTGACTATATATTTTCATTTAGGACTTGCAAGCACACGCGGCAGATGTACCATACTCGTCCCACATTAATTTTACACTGATCACTTACTCGTAAACATTTTCGAACGAAATTTCCGAATTGATTTATATAGAATAATTTGTCTCTTTGCTTGAATAATTTTATGTTCTTTACATTTAATGTTTCACATCTTATTGCAAAAATAGCGCAAGCGAATAGCATAACGCATCATTGTTTAGGAAAAGGTCTTGATATGGCAACTCTCGGGTAGATAAAAATTATGAAACGTACATTTTCAAAATTCCAGCAATAAGATCCCATCTTTTAAGAAGAAATTTCTGATTAATTTGTCCAAATAGCGTGATATTTTTATACCCATCACAGAAGAATGAGACGTATATTCATTTTGTCCATACGTTTGCAACAATCAGAAGAAAGTCTCTCAGAGGCCCTATAAAGCACATATATTTTTGCACAGAATAAAATTCTGAATTGATTTAAGCATTTGTATAACGTCGTCTGTGGATCCCACGAAAACACTATCTTCCATTCGATTCCGCTTCAATATGAGAAAACAATTTTTTCAACTTTTACTTTGTTAAGCTCTTCCTTAACAATTAACCGCTTGGTGTTCAAATTTATTTGGTATCTCACTAATAATTGTAATAACAAATATAGAAATTGTAATTAATTATGCATTATTTATTAATAATTTTCTAATTCAATATCAAGTTAATATATTAACGGTAATTTATATATATATATATACATATATATATATACGAATAAGATAAAGTGAAATCTTTTTTAATCATACCTTTTCAAGGCCAAAAAGATATTCCACTTTCAGTTTCGCAAAACGAAAATGTGCCTTTCTGTACCCACCATTGAACACAAGATAACCTCTTGCTCCCAAAAAAAAAAAAATAAGTAAATAAATATTTTATACTTTTAATCAACTTAAACTAATCATTATTGGAGTTTGGAAAATTTTGAGCTTTGAGAAGTAAGGAATAGCTTGATTATCTCTTTTCCTTCTTTCTTTTCCTTATTGTTTTTCAAGTGGAAGATTGTGTGTGTGCGTGTTTGTTGTATGAACTTTCAAGATTTCAAAATGAAATATTCGACGGAGATGAAACTTACTCAAGCAAGTTGCGAAAATAGCGTTTCTTAGTGGTGACACCTATTAACGGCTCCCTAAGGTCTTCGCTTTTGTCCTTGTACCTGACAATCGGATATATAAGACCCAGTCTATATTGCCTTATAAGTTAATTAGTAGTCAATAACGTCGCTGATAATCAAATAATGACATAAAATTCGTTGGTTATTTCTAACTGATCTTTATATTCGAAAAACACAACTTCGTCTACATCAATACGTACATTGAGCTTCAGGCCAAGTAGAATCGTGTTACCGGTAACAATGCTTGATTATTACAATGCCCAACTATTTCTTCCTGCCTTGGAGAAGGAAACTCAATAAGACCTATTCACTGCTTGAATTATATTAGATCGACGTAATGCGGACTGCAAAAAAAAAAATACAAAATGGAGAGATCAACATGATGTGAGGTGCCAGTCACATCTTGTAACTTATAACATTGTAAACCTTCGCTACTCTTCTTCTCTAAAAATATTTGACCATAAGAAGCATTTCCGAAAGTGATTCTAAAAAAGAAAATTTCAAATCTTCTTCGAGAGAAGAGAAATTGGTGTCTATGCGATCCATGGTAACATGCTAACCATAACCACTAAGGTTGTTCTTAGTATGATTAGAACACTTTGTGGAGCGAGCTTTTTCAGACCTTCCTGGAAAAATTTGTTAACAATATTAAATCTCCCTGAGGTGCATTTTATGGTCTTGCTAGTTGAATAGTGTCATGGTTGGGCGATGCGAAACTAAAGACCGGGTGTTTCTACTTAGCCCTTAAGTTTGTTAATTCCTCAGAATGAGTGATAGGACGAAGGATATTTCATGTAAGGAAGTCGTTTGTCTTTAAATGTCCATTTCAAAAAGGTTTCACTGTGTTAATAAAATAACAACAATAAAAATTGGCAGAATTGCGATAGGAACGAACAAAGTACGGACGTCAATAACATCAACAGTTCGCATAAAAAAAAAAAAAAATACCTAAATAAACATTTATAGACATTTCTAAATTTTGTAGTGTTTTAGTCAGAAAAATAAACTATATGAATCGATTCAGGTAAATCGTATATAACCCTGCTTGCCATATAATTAAGTTAAGAAGAATTTTTTACTCATTAAAAATGATATCAAAATCATCGTTTTTGGCCCAAAGAAGTAGTGCGTATGCAGGGGTGAAAATTTCAAATGTGCGGATGTATTTTACACGCAGAAGAACATGAGATCGATCCAACTTTTTATTATACTGATCAATGCAGAATCTCTTTCTGGATGGGTTTAAGCTTGTCTCTCTGTCCGTTCATGTATTTTTACGTTCTACGTATAAGTAGGAATCTTTGAGATATTTTGATGATGGTCATGTCTTCGACCAAGAACGGATCGGATCCCTTGGCTAACGCCTTAGTTTTAGTTTAGGGTACTACTTACTTATTTTTTTTACTTATTTCAAAATAGTTATTAGATTACATTTCATTTCGCTCGAGTCAAGACGCCAAACTTCATTTATTTTATTTCGCTTCTTTAATTCCATATTCCTTTTATTAAAATATATTTTAAAATACTTTCATGTTAAAAGCATAAACTACCTAACGTTCGAAGAGTTCAAAATAAGCTTTTAAAGAGTCAACAGATCGGAAATCTATCTATCTATAGAGGATGGGCATAATCAACTAATTATATTATTTCGTTTTATGTATAATAGGATAGGATGGGCAAGTTACTCGCTAAATAGTACTCTAAATGCTTTCAGGCATAACTTTTTTATGAGCATATATTAAATAAATCCATCATACATATATATATATAGTATGTGTGTAAGTATATATGTAGGTACGTTATCGAAATGAATAAATCTCGAAAGAAACAATTTAATAAATTGCGTTAGAATGACAAATGATAGTGTTTGCTTACATTTTATAGGCAAACACACATGTGTGCAATTCTCTGCCAGTGTACATCGTCATGTTGTATGTCATTTAAGCTAAACATAGGCATGCATATACATTTTATGCACACAAAGTTCTTAACACTTATACTATGTGGCTTTATAAACACTTCCAATTTAAATAGACGATAAGTAAGTGTATATATATGCATCACGTATAGATTCCTAGATATACATTCTTTCAAATGCATTAATGTACGTGCATTTATCCATGTGTATTCAAATACACATACATATGCATATGCCGGGCATAAAATGCGTGCGTGCGTGTCGACGTATATTGTACACAATGCAAACGTTGCACTAAGTGAGAACAGTGCGGTAAAAACAAAACACAAAACAAACAAATAACAGAAGAAATATAAAAAAAAAAAAAGAGAAACAAACAATTTGTAAAATTGTGCCACTGGGCGTAGGTGTTAACGTAGTGTTCAAATGAAATCAACTATAATTTCAGAGTGCGTGTACGTACGTACTTGTTTATAATTCAACTTAAATCATAAATATTTTTCCTAAATGGTTTTGTGTTATATATATATATTCATATAGGCGGACAGACTTATCATATATTTATTTAAGAAGTGCACATAATAATTGTTCACAAAATTATGCATACGTACGTACTTGCATTAAGCGTTTGATCTGCATGGGGCAACAAATATAGAAACGCTTACCTATATAAATATCAATTTAATTTCGGAAAAGCATAAAATTCAGGAAAACAGGAAAGAGAATAAAGAATTGAAAGGCGACAAACTTTACTCGTACAATCTTTATTACAAATTATTTTTTTTCATTCTGTTGCTTCTGCTCCTTAACGTACGCAACAAACTATGTTGCAGTGCACTTTTATATGGGAGTTCGGTAAAGTCTACATACGGTACCGACAATTGTGGTTTCTCTTACTAAAAGATTCAAAGAAGAATATCTTTAGCTAACGGTACTTAGTTCCTGTACTTACTTTCGTACATTTAAATAATAATTCATTAATTAAAGTAAGTTTTCTTTATTTTATTTATTAATTTTTTTTTTTCTTTTTTGCTTAAAATTTCCCAAGAAGTAAGAAATGTGATGATATCAGGTTAAGAGATGGGGAAAAATCATGCAGAGAAGTACCAAAGCAAATTGGAATAAATCGTACTACTAATCAGACAATTATAAAAAGTTACAATAACACAAATACCCCGGAAAATAAGTATCAATCAGACCAATCAAACAAACTTACAGAGCGTGAAAATCGGGATATTATCAGAGCCCAAAATTAGTGGCGTAAGATATTATAAAATAGTTAGAGAAATAATTCCCAATCAAGTCTTTTTAGATCGTGTTTCGATTGAAAATGATGTCTACGAAATATAATCCGGAAGTAAATTCTTTTACGATCAATAAAGTTAATTGTAGTACTCTAGCATAGAGCAGCAAATAATCGATATTAGTACCAGCTGGTAAAAGACAGCGCTATACAGTAGTTATAAACCCAAGTTACACTTTTTTCTTTTTTGTTTGCTTTATTAAAAATAATTTTAAAATCTTTTTTTTTTCCTCTAAAAAATAAAATTAATTTATTTGCTATTAAATTAGATTTTCCTTTAAGCTTTTTAAATTCATTGCGCACACTATACTTTTTTGACCTTCATTGTATACATTCGTACTTAACGCTACAATGAAGTACATATTCATATATGTATAGAAATCTATGTATATGTATACGTATATATATACATATACTATATATATATATATGACTTTAACTACAACAATGATGTCATTTATAAAATGTTGTGTTAACTAACTGTGACAAGTAAATTCACTGCTCCGATGATAGATATTTTTGTACTGATATAACTGTAGAATTTTTACATAAAAGTAAAGCAACTTGTTGTTTTGTTGTCTCTATATATATGGCCATATATGACTATATATGTATATATGTGCATGTGTCTACACTATCCAAGTGTACAATCATTTATAGGTGTCCCTAATTGAAAGTTATAGTTAATTGTAAAATATACAGTTATTTACAGTTTGTTATTGCTATTATTACTATATTTCTCTTTTTGTAAAAGAATGCGATTGCAATGATATGCAAAATGTATGCCTGGGCATGAATGATACGATACGCATTGCTCTTGACGATTGAATTGACTGAAGCTCTCAATTAAAAATTATCAAAAATTAATCTTTTAAGAATTTGTCTAGATTTTCTTTTTTATAATAACAAAAACAAACCGACAAGCATATCATTGTAATAATAATAATAATAATAATAATAATAATAATAATCACTGTATCCCATTAAAATATTTTGTTCTTTCTGTTTTATTTATATTCTCTACTACTGTTGCGCTTTTCATTTTACGGTTTGCTTACTCGGTTTCACTTTTTTTCTATAGAATACATTTTTTTTTTTTTTTGTTTATTTTTTTTTTTTTGTTCATATTTATGACGTTGTAAAGAATTCCGACATAATGTGGCTGTTTTATTACATCGAGTATATCTGCCGGTAGAGAAGAGCAAGTGAGTACTTGTAAGTCACCGCTAGATACTTGAATATATATTTGCAAGTCCATCAATCTCTTACATAATCAAGAATAACTTTCACTTTAGTGCATAATGGGAGAACTTTACTTAAAAATAATAAAAAAAATCTTTTCAATCTTTAGATAACACTTTTGCGTTAATTTCTAGATGTCATAAAGTACGGCAGCTTTCTTTTTTAGGCTATTGTTTGCATCACAACTTCTCCTGTTATAAAATGAAATTTAATTTTTACGCCTAATATATACTAGCATTCTGGATCAGCGTGAGCATGATATTCCATTTGATAGTCTTTCCTTCTGAACTGTCACGTATAATATATCAACACTCGTATAATTAACAAAAAAAGCACTTTTGGTGGCGGGTATCCGAGATTGGCCTGAGGATGATAAAACTTTCTTTTTTAATTATCTTTATTTTTTTTTTGAATTTTTTGGAAAAATGTTCAACACATTTACTATTTTGTTAGAACAGATGAACTTATTGAGGTTGAATGATACATATTTCGCAATGAATGAAAAGAAATGTTTGTATTAAACATCTTTTTAAATAAAATTTCAAACAAAAAAAAAAAGAAGGCAAGTCATGTCTTTACTTTTCAGTTTCAAGCAGTGTTTTTGATTATACGCGTTCCTGAAGCCTGGATTAGTGCGAAAATGTACTTTGACTTTCCATATACAATAAAATATATTAGACATTCTGTAAAGTATTCAACATATGTCGCTTTTCCGCCCGTTGCTGACTTTGTAAACGTCAGAGCAGTTTAAAAAAGTTAAGAAATAAGGCATTTACCCATAGGCCTAATGTTGGATTGTTTGGGTCAAAAAAAGTGAAATAAATTATTCCTGACTTAAGGTGTACCCGTCACTGCCCTTAAGATGGTTACCTTATGCAATAAATGCACCTAAAGCCAGTTTATACGCATCCAACGTTGATCTATAAATAGAATTACGGTGAGAATAAATAGAAATCGGTGAAATCAACCAAAAATTGAATTAACATTTTAAGGCATTTTTCTTTAAAACGTAGTAAAACGTTCTTTACTCACATATTAAACCAAATATTAAAACACAAAAATTATGCAAAAATACAACAAGCAGTCGGTCTATATATGTTAACGTAAACCTAAGGCATATTCTTGCATATGCTGTAACTGCTGGATGCATGTATGTGGGTGTATGCATATATAACTAACGAGTAAAGTACAGCCGCCTTTTGGGTACATAAATGAACTAATATAATATATGCATAATAAATATGATATATGTATATGAAAATTGTTTAATGTATAATAATGAAATTAACTTTAATCCAAAAGCGCAGGAGCAGTGTTTTTGTTTTAAATATATTAACATATGCTGCAAATGATAAAAAATCCTTAAATAGTCTAATTTTTTTTTTTGGGATGGGTATTGATTAGAGAGACAGAGGGAGAGAGAGGGGGGCGGGGGGAGGGGGATAGCTTCGGAATGTTCCATATAAAGTCATGGGCCGAAGGAGACCATAGGGCAGGGTAGGCTGTAGAGTGGCCCTTGACATAAAATCAGCTCGCCCGATAAGTATGTTTCGTCCGTCCGTTTAATCTCATAAAGGTTTTAGCCCGTGTATTTTTTAGCGTAATTGTTTGTGGAGTGTCGGTGAGGTAAAAATTGAAACTGTATCGCATTTAAGATTTGAGTCCACAGACATTGAGTTGTGAGTGGAGATCCTGTGCCTACTCGGTCACTCACGAGCATATATATTTTTTATATAGATTTCCTGTATTTTTGCACGCTGGGCTTTCAACTCCAAACGGCAATAATCTGTCAAAATTTCTTAAAAATAATTCTTTCTGCCACATAGAGATGCCTTCAGGAGAAGGAAGAGGTACCAGAGTTGCATATTTTAACCAAATCTGCTTAACGCTGTCTATCTGTATTTAATGTGGATGCTTTCTTTGCAACTTCATGCAAATTCCTTTCAATTCTAACCTAGATCTTGAATTCTTTGATTACTTAAATCCAAATTTCAATACAAATATGATAGATTATGTGTTAAGATTTGTGGCTGACATGTTACGCATTAGCTGCCAGCATTTTGCGTGTTTTAAAAGGAGGTGAAGCGCAAGTATATTTTGCATATAATATGCATATAATATTTTGCAGATAATATGATGGCTAAGAAATTTGTATTAATGCTGCTACAAGGCTAAAATGTAACATTGCCTTTCCCAATAATATCATAGAAGAATCCTTTGTCTGATAAAGGTCATCTTTTAAACCGGTTTCAATATCAATGCATCATCATCTTTACATCTCCTTTCTGACATAAATGTGTCAATCAGTCAATGCTTAAAAAGCAAAATAAATAATAAATGAATTTCGCCATCGTTACGCTTCCTTTCCGATAACATAATAGGTGGACAGACGTAAAGAAATTGACGTAAAGAAATTGAAATTGTTTACATAATAATAATAATAATAATAATAGTAATGAGAGACATTTTAATAATTTAGGTTGTTACCCAACTTGCATAGTTCATAATTGTTATTTATATGAATTGTGAGGAAAATTCTCAGGTGCCTTAGTGTTAACATACATTTCATATAACTTCACATTTAAATAGATTTAAAATCAATTACAAGACAATCAATACAAATAAAATGTAACTTTATGCATGCAACCAAAGTTATAAATTTCTGTAAACGGCATACTGTCATCATCAGTAATAACGAAAGCAATACAAAATCATAATAATAATAATAATGATAATAATAACAGTGGTAATAACAACAACAACAATAAGAGCAATAGTACAATAAACAAAATGATGTGTAAATGATTTAAAAAAAAAGAAAACAAAAACCATACAGCAAATGAGACAAATTGTCTATGGAAATCAGAATATAACCGCAACTGCAGACAGTTAAATATAATCCGTGTTACACGCAGAAAATCCATTAGACAAACAAGCAGACCGGGTAACCTGACTGTAATGTAGTTTTTTTTTGCCGTTCTTTTTATTGATATTTAAATTGTATGCAATAAATAAATAAATAAAGAAATATTTACGAAATGTGCATTCAATCACTACACGGAACATAAATACACACATATACACCCATATAAACTAACTTAGCACAACGTCAGCACATGACACATATTAAACGCAAAGTTACTGGAGCGGGGGGTGTTCAAGTAAGGTGCGATTTGTGTGTTTGCCTTGGGATGTTTCATCGATGTTTGCCGGTTCGTATTTATTTTTTTGTTTTTGTGTTACAACCAACTGTTTGCTTATATATCTACCTCCAGCTCTGTTGTAACCCTCTTCGTCTCTCGCTTTATCTTACTCTTTTACACACACTCTCTCTTTCTCTCTCTCTCTCTCTCTCTCTCTCTCGCTCTCGCTCTCTCACTTCTTCTCCGCTGCATATCAATAGTTTCAGTGTATTTTTGCGTATTGATCTACATATACCCTTTGTATATATATTGATTTTGTTTGACGTTTAGTTACTTTCGCTTTCATTTTCGATTGAAAGTGAATTTTAAATTAAATTTACTTTGAAAAAGGAAAGAAAAGAAAAAAAAACCAAAAAGTAAATAAAATAAAACAAATAAAAACAATTCTAAAGAAAATAAAGCGAAACCTGTACTATAGCAAATACATATGTCCGTGTGTACGGCGGCGTCTCATCTTGTTTATTTAAAAAGTGATTACAATCTTTAATTACTATAACATGTTTGTATACACCGGCGACGAATGGAAATATGCTGAAATCGTCACTTTATTCGTGATATCTAGAAAGAAAAGGTTTCTTAATAAAAAGCATCAGACATAAGATGTAACGAACTTGTTAATGTCCTATTTTCGAGATACAAAACTGTGTGAGATAAGCCAAATGTGTTGCAATTGTTTCTCATTCACATTTAATGGTGAAAATTGAACAAGTTTGCAGTCCGCCTACATATAAGCCCACACAACTGAATACTCGATATCTGCAGATCATTGACTCGTTGCAATAAGTAGTGAGCTTGTTTACATCTATCGATAAAATATGCATTTTTCTTAATAAGCTAACGAATCGTAAAATTGGCGTCGAGTAACATAAGTCGACCAACGGACAAAAATTTTCATTTTTGAATCTCCAGACATGATTTCATGAGAAACCTATGTAGCGAGTAAAGAGGAGGACAGATGTACTGTGTAATTTCATATTAAAATTTTCTTTTTGTTTACATTGAGAGAATTAACAAAAAGAAAAAAAGAAGAATCACTCTTGCAAAAACGAACCAAACCTTAACTTGCCTGAACCTCCTAATGAAAATGTCGTCCTGCTTCAATCATTGATCCGACCTTGACTTGAAAACGTGGTCTTTTAAAGGTTTCATCTTTTTTTTCCATTTGCTTCATAATAAAGCGGAACTTGGCAAAAACAGTTTTAGTAAAGACACAGACTTTAAAAAATGTGGGATATCTTGGTGAGCTCTCTTCAATTCGGTTATAAAACTTATTTTTGATTTCTATCGCCAACAAATATTATAATTTCTTTATCAATTGGGAAAAATCGAAATCCGGCCATAAATACATTAGCATAATTTGCTATATTGTGAGTAATTCATTAATAACAACAGTAGCGTAATAATAATCATTAAATAAATTATGGGATTTTCCTTATGTCTGTCAGTCTCTTAAATGCGAAAAAAAAACTTAAAATCCTATTAACACGACGACCTTTCTCTTACAACGACTGACATGGTCATTATTTTGCTTTCCTTCCTTTTTAATACGTCTGCTCACAAAAGTTCTTAACACTTATAAGCTTGCGAATGGCATTTCCCAAACACTTATGAATAACCCGGAAATTCTTGGTCTCTTCGGTTTCCTTTAGTGTATGTGGTCACTCCAGTCAACTATTACGATTAATTTTTGACACAATACGGTGTTGGAAAGATAATATCTTTACTTTAAAATCTTCTTTCTTCACTGATAAATTCATCCGTTTTCCTTCGGTTCACTTAAATTTTTTTCGTAACAAAAAGGATCCTTTATTTCAATATATTTGTCTTTCAACTTCTGCAGCAACAAACAGAGCAAAGTTTTATAGAAGAATATAAAAGTATCTTATAGATTTGCTCTTGGAAGACGAGCTGAATTGATAAGAGTAATGGTGATTACCAAGTCGGTATTCTCGCGTCCAAATTCCCGTGGGGCTTAACCTTTTTTGGTCGTGGGCTATAGTGTTTGCTCCGTCGACGAAGGCGCTTATCGACTGGACACAAATCTATTATGTTGCGGCCATTACTTCTTTCTGGCCATCACAGTGTTACTACGTGTACAGGAGAGAATCTCGGAGCAACTGGTCACACACGAAAAAAAGATTTGATTTTTTTTTATTTTGATCTTTGAATATTCTACGCTTAAGCTTAAAGTTAAACTGGGCCGTATTTGCACAATAAATTACTTTGTTAAACGCAACCGGAAACGTCAGTGTGTACTGCAGCTTGTTGTTTACACGAACATGAAATGAAGAAGAATGAAGACTGACTGCTAGCGATTATTGGTTTTCGTTGCAGAATATTTCGAAGGATAACAATATTTAATACACATACTTGCTTCGATATCGAAACCCAAACAAAGCAATACAAAAAACTTTAAAAAAAAATGTACTTTGATGAAAAACTTGGACTTCCAACGCAAAATCAAAGCATCTTTCCGCAACTGCATATACGCGAATGTATTGCTCGTTGCTCTAAATTAATATTTAAACTATACGCGTTTTAAGTTCAATTGGTTGAAGAAGCTATTAGGTGCTTGCAAAAATTTTGATCACTGTTTCACTTGACAAAGGCAATTGTTGTGGAAAATTGATGCAACACATATTGATCAAATTGACCACCGTTATTTTATGTAGAGGAAGGCCAAAAGAATTGAATTGAACCGTTGCGTACACTGGTATTTCCCCATGTCTCTATAATTTTTACCTGCAAAAATCGCTGCTCAAAATTCTCGCACACACCCAATAGATCATGCAGTAAATTCCCATCCTTATCCCAGATTGTTGCTGTGGCTATTGCGTATTAAGTTCATTTTCAAATTTAATATTCTGAAGATAATTCGATACAAACGATCTTAAGAGATTAGCTTCCTCTGTCTACTTTAAGATTTTAATAATTGTTTAAAGGACAAGTCAGACGGACAGTAGTACTACATACAAAGACGTCATTGACAAATTTAATAATCATAAAAAAGCTCATTAGGGCTTCATTTCATTTCGTTAATCTCGGAAGCACGGACGGATATGCCAAGTTTGGTGTATTTTGAAATACAATTCGTATAATTAAACTAACGAGTGACATAATAATATTCAATAATCTAAAAACAATTGACAACAAATTTTCTAAACTTTATCAAAAAATTAACATCTAACTAAAAAAATGTATGCAAGCATTTAAAATGTTAATTAAATTAAACGTATCCAATACTCACTCACCTGGTTTTATGATACATTTTATTTTTATCTTTTATTTATTTATTTTGTTTTTTTTTTTTATTTTAGACTGCACTAACAGTTCAGTGGTCTTTTTAGTAAATATTTACATAACGTGCATGTAAACAATTGTAATAACTAATAAAAAACAAGTTACGAAATATCAACTCAACTTTGATCGAATCTTTTGCATCCACTACATTAAATCTAATGAATAAAAACTCTTAAGTGTTTTCTTCTTCGTTGATCGAAACATTTCCACGACCAACTTTTAAAGCATCCTGCTAACTACGTGTACAAAGTTGTTAATCAATATCTGCTACGGAGAACAGGCAACGTTATCTATTACGAATATTCAGTCACTAAAGATGTAACGCTTAGCAATTGAGCACACCTGCAGTAGGTTGTGACTACTCTATATCCCTTTCCCTTCCTCACCATAATCACCTTGCTACGCCTATAGGGGACATTCCCTAAGTGATTGGTCATTTAAAAAAAAAAAAAACAAATGCTTTTCACGCCCTCTTTTATTGAAATTTTATATGTTTGTAGCTGAAAATCCGTTACATACCTGTCATATGAATATCTGGAATGCATTTGTTTTATTTTTATTAATTGCCTATTATGCGCGTGTATGTCCTTTCTTTACGTTTGATCTTTGAACGTCAACTATGAGTACACGAATACAGGTGAAGTTGCGGGTTTTTTGTCTTAGCGCTTGCGCTTGTGGGGATCGTAACAACAACAGGAGGGCATTTGTAAGTAAGCAAATCAATCGATCGAACTTGACTAAGGATTCTTTTTTTCAAACTTAACAAAAAATAGTTTATCCATTATGTGTTGCAAATTGCTTAACAAATTTAATACACTCAACTGGGCAGATACACCATTTTTTTATTTGTTTTTTTTTTTTTTTTCATTTTTATTTTATTTAAAATTTGTAGAAAATAATCCGTTTATTACATCGCAATATAATTCCCTAATAGGCGGCCAATTTGCGTGAATAAATTCTTTTATAAACTATTTGCTTATGTGCACATATATATACGTAAACCCCTTATGACATGTAATAGATATTGGAAGCTGTTATTTAAAATCCCTGCTATCGAACATTTTACACGCACCAGAGATTTATTACAGAATTGTGATTGAGAGAAATGGTTTACATTGAATCCTTTTTATACCCATCACCGAAGAATGAGAGGCATATTGGTTTTGCCAAAACGTTTGCACCGACCCGAAGAAGGTATTAGAAGTCAACATGAAGTTCTAAATCAATTTAAGCATATCCATGTGTCCGTCTGTGAGTCTGTCCGCATGTGATATCTGTTGCAAATATTCTCTTGGTCGCTATCGACTTCAAATTTGGCAGAAACATTGGAAGTTGTTGTACGCAGACCGGAATTGAAAAAGGACTAAATTGGCCGAAGGACATTCGCACAGTACCACGTAAACTGTGACCATCTTTGTTTTTCAAAAGGAATAGAAAATTGGATTCTCGCTAATTACATATAAACTATAAAAAATAAATCTACAATAATGTAAAAGTATATTATATGGCCGATGCAATTGTACCTGCACAAAAACGGTAAAACTTCACCACGCCTATTCAATCTTATAGTACGTCGTAATTTCATTTGTATTCCAATACCTACATTACACAAAGAACCAAACTTCAAAAATCCCATAATGCATATAAGTTCTTAATCAATTTCAAATTCCGAATGTAGCTAAGCATGTCCATCTATTTATCTATCCATTCGTCCGTCTGCGCAACTCTTTGCTATCTGTAGTAAAAATTCTCCAACAAATTTGCGAAAGAGCTGGAAAACGACGCAACCAGGTTGTAGAACAGGCCTAGGACGCCCACACAGCCAAAACTGAGAACAACTTTGCTTTCCGTATCTTTTGCTCGTTGCTCATAAACTATAACACATGTACATATGATATAAGTTTCCACAAAGTTATTATATATATAATTTTCTTCCTCTCTTTTTTGCCTAGAAAGGAAAAAAACGTAAAAAGGTAAAATTTCCTTATCAACGTTTTATATGTAAATGTTTTAAGTATTTCTCACAAGTAAATGCAGCGAAATTTTTTCTGGTGTCTTCCAGTTTCATTAACTTATAAATGCGACCATAAGATCTTAAATGCCTGTTCGCCTTTTCTTTCGTAAATTGAGTAGAGCTTCTCACGATTCCAAGAATTTAAATTCCCATTAAGTATATCTTGCTGCAGTAAATACTTATGCTTTTAGCTGACAGCTGATCATACTTAGATGAAGAATTAGACTATACACTGTTACGGGCGGGGCTATTTCTCCATTCGTTTTTCATCTACTGTTGTAATCGTCAAATTCATTTCAATTCCTATTCCAAAACTTGAAAGCAAACTTCGGCTCTCAATAATCAGCAAAATGCTTGATACTTCTCGTGCTGTAGTAAGTAAATGATGGAGTCATTGTGGAAAGTCAAACTCGACAGATCATTTTACCTATATTCATGAATGAAGTCGAATTTAACAAAAAACTACTTCGTTCTCACTGGGTGCCGAGACTTATCGTTCGGTGCATTAGATTGGGAAACAGGATGGCTTGTATTACTTACGTCAAGTGCAAACACAAAACTCAACCTGGCTCTGAATAGCTTCGAAATGTTGTCGAAAGGCGTCAACACTCTCTGAACGACCCAATATGAAATGTTTTCAAACCAAATGTATTTTGGTTTGTAAATGTATATTTGTACGTGTGTATATGTGTGTGTGTGCACATACATTCATGTAGATTTATATGCGAATATTATCAAAGGTTTTAAACATGTCTGACCTTGTGCGAAACTTATCAAAGCCACAAATGCTTGTGCAGATAACTGAGAAGCGAGTGGCATTCCAAAATAAAAAACAAATCCATTATAAATATATGCAAAATGTATAATATATTATAATACAAATAAATATATGTAAGAAGAAGAGAAACTATTTTAAACTATTAAGGACGAGTATTATATTTTAAAGTTGTAAATCCTCCGAACGGATTTCATAAAACTTGTATGTAACACAAAAATTTTTATAAATTTAGTTTACTCAAAGCATTTAGAAGAGAAAATGATTTATTGCAGACTCTCCGATAAGATTTATATTATGCGTACGATTGATGTGACCGTAGTATAATCCTAAACAAGGAATGAAGATTGAAGATACTCTATTCTACTCAACGCCATCTACTTTTGTTTAAGGATCTGTTGATCAATTCAATCTCACTTGCATCACAACCAGAATGCCATAGGAGAAGCATACAGGATACAATGGGAGTGACAGAGGGAATTTTTTTAAATTAACTTAATATTGTCTCGGACGCTATGCAATCCCTTACGTTACGTATTGTAGGATTTTGAAGGTGAAATTAAAAAAAAAACCTAAGCTAGCTTTTCTAAGTTCTGATAGCTAATGTATATATATAGCATATGTATTTATATATACATAACACATATATATACCAACATTAGTGCATTTCCAGATTTTGAAATTATAATGTTTTAGTGGACAAATCCACTTGACTTTTGACATTGATTTCTGAATCATGTCAATCAAAAATATGTATTTAATACAAACAAACATTCGCATTTACGGTAAATCAGAAGATATGAATGGATAGATGAGCTGATAAAAAACGGACTAATCCGCATGGGGCAGATTAACCGGGGCAGACACGAAAGTAGGAGACGGTTGGACTATAGTAGTACTTAAGAACCGCGACTATCAAGTCGGCATAATCGATTTCATATCCCAACGCAGCAGACTAAACTTAAATTATGATTGGTCTGTGTTCATAGCTATAATGAGTGATAAGGTCAGTAAAGCTGTAGAACTTACCGATCGGGCATATGTCTCTTTAGCTTTAGCCACTACCCATCTCTCATTCTTTCCACTTCTTTCGGACCATTAGCGTCTTGAAGACGGATAGAGGAAATCCACAAGTCGCATTAGTCGACCATAAAAAAAGTTTAAGAAGAATGGGGAGATGAAAGAAGACTGACAAATACACAGATGGATAAACGTAATAACTGAAGAATTAGCGAGCGGACAAACCAACTGGACAAATCCACTTGTCGACAGACGGGAAGATGTGTGCGCATCACTTTTTTTTTCTTAAGAATTGCACACATACAAAAAGCATATATCTGTTTGAACTATATTTTGGGAATCAAGTAACTTTCAGCACGTGTCTCTTCATTTCCAATTATATTTTGGGAATCAAGTGACCTTCAGTCTACTTCCGTTATTGCCAAAATAATACGCACTTAAAATTCGCCCGAAACTAAATATATATGATTTTAAATGGCCAATAAAATTTAAATCAAAATTGATTTGTAACAGAATTTATAAATAAATAGCAAAACAAAAATCTATTTTTTATTATTGAGATTTTATCGCGAATTATTACCTTAACAACAAAATAAATAATAAGCAGACAGTGTGGAGTAGCATTGCAACCAAACCGAAATTACTAATTAAAGCTAAAATGATAAACAAATACTAAATACATATAAAGCGATATGAAATACGTTACACTGTACTTGCTATCTCTTCATACACGTATACATATATACATATATACATTTATATATTTATAGATACGCGCACTACATTGTCATATAAATAAAAACATTGAGTGCACATATACAAGTACAATATAATAAAAATAAAAACGCAAATTTTATTACTTCACCGTTATCTCGCCAGAACGTAAAAGAAAACGAAAGTGAAACATACATATTTACATATATGCATACATACATACATACAAGCAAGCACTTAATATTGCAAATAAATAGAATACATATGATTAAGAAGAATAAGCGTAAGGCAGGCACACTTGCATACTAACACTTGTATGTAAATACAAATCATTGTTTATGTATACGTGTTATATGTGTTTAACTAATATAACGCTTAGATAAATAAAAATATAGAAATAATTGAATGGAAGTGAGGAAACGAAAACATAATATAAAGAGAGCTAAATGCCATAATTCTGTCATTGTTATAGATAAATAATTAAATAAATGATGACTTGATGATCACTTTCAGTTTTTTTCAAACATCATCGTATCATGTATTTTGCAGCCATTACTACTACTACTATCGCCATCATATATATATATATGTATATAGCTCATCTTGTACATATGAACATATGGGAAAAATATTAAAAAAGCAAACATATATGCATTAACTCATGCATACAAAGCTCGTGATCTCTTCCTCTCTTTGGTTTATTTTTAACCGATACAATTTTCTAAATGTATGTGAATTCTATTTTAATTGTTTTTTTTTTTTTTAATTTTTTGCGCTGTTATGGTATTTGGGTTTACGTAATCAATTCAATTATACTTTCATGTTAAAATTCGTTAAAATTTATTGGTAGCGTTTAATATCATAACAAATTTGTTCGTAAAACCAGGTACGCAATCGTTGACACTTACGTTGGAGCGAATTGTGAACACCCAGCACCGCAAAGAACTTTGACATGGTTTCAATAATTAAAACTGTGTTTACTAAATATACGATGAGTATGAGGTCTTTAAAATCTTAAGTTCAACATTTAGAAGATGCAAGTTAAGTTTACATATACATTTGAATTTTCATTTTTGCTCAGTGTTTCTGCTCAGTGTTTACTCCCTCCCCCCTCCATTCACGCTCGCCACCATCGTATAAACTACATGTAGACGGATGTATATAACATCCAGAAGGAGTTCAGATAAACCCACCTTACATACAGCATATAATAGATAATTGATTTCAAATCATTTTCAAAATCTATATAAGCATGACTGTACTTCTGTCTGTCTCCTTGTCTACTGGCTCCACTTCACCACATTTTCAACGTTTTCCGTCGAAAATCTCCTAGTAACAGTTCTTCAGCATACCAATTTTTTTGTGAAAAATTGGGATTAGATGAGCTAATTTTTTTGAACCACTCTTCCTGTAGGAGTGCCTACGAAAACTAAGCTCCTATATCGCAAAAATGTCGAATTTTTTATATTTTATATTGTAACAGCTTGTCATAACGATCAATTCTACCACATTTGCATCATGTAGGTCTATTTTTTGCATGCCACCCCATGCGAGGATTCTCATGAAAAGTATTCCACCTATTTTATTACACAAATAAACAAAGAATAGGAGATTGGAGGGGTCTTTAATGGTCGACTTTGTCCGCCTTTTTAACGTTTTCTGCCTTAGGTAATGCATTGAGATATTTCAATTTCTTCAACATAACTTCAATTACACAACTTACAAAGGAGTTATCGTTGACGGGATTAACCGATTTTGATGTATAGTTTATGAAATTAAACCAACAACTACGTACATTATACATTTTAACTTTCTATATTGCTTTCTTGTGTCTTCAAGAATGGAAACATGTAAGAAAAACACCTAAAGTGTAAATGCCTAAATCGATTAAATACGATCTTTGAGATCCATTTGTTATCTAGTTGCCAGAGATCGCATAAAGCTTACATTCTCTTTATCAATTTAATTATATATTCGCTCGCACATTTCGCTGTAAAGAAGGTGCACTTACAAATACAAAAGTGCAACCTATGTTCATAGTTCAACACGATCGGGAATATGAATGCTACAACACTCAAATTTTACAATCAAGTGTTTTTCATTTAATTTTATAGAACTTTAATTAATAAAAATTATTTGAAAACTTGGATCCATATTATCATGAAAATTTCTTAATATCGTTTCGCAGTAGGAAGAGAGAGAAAGGGAGATCGATATAAGAATAATTTTTTGCATATTTATCAGGACAACAGTCATCTTGAAAATCTTAGGAGAATTTTGACGGTCATTTATTAACCGTTTGAGTACCAAGCAGCGCGATTGCGCTGTTTTTATTTTATTTTAAAACTGTCTGGTTTTCTCGACATAAAACGCTGATCAAAAACATATATTTAAAAATAATTTTCTATCAATTCTATGAGTTCTTGAAATAGAAAATGAATGGATGGTTGAAATAGTGGACTGAAGTACATGGGTTAAATCACTTTCAGCGTATTTCAGCATATGTAAGATTTCCAACGAAAAGTGTATAAGTGCAACAATGAATTGAATGTATCGACAATTTCTGATCTTTAACATAAAAATGGTTTCACAATTTATTTAGAAATAATTAAATCCAACCATTTAAACTTTCAATGTAAGCGCCGCATTCACATTATTTTTTCGCGCCCGCCCCCGTCCACCCCGCATCACTGATTGCTAAGGTGTTCATGGCAGCTTTTCTGATACTTGCATGGATTTCATGCAATTGCTTGCAATGCATGTGTGTGTGTGTATGCGCGTGCAAGTGTAATTCTCATTGAGTTGTAATAATTTTTCATTTATTTTAATGAATTACAAGCCATTGCCTTTATTACTTAGTAAACAAAAAATTGTAAAGTATCAGCATTTTTTTTTGTTTTTTGTTTTTATGCCCACATTCGCACATTCATCAATCATGACTATACAACAGCCGGCATACAATGCACAATTTATATATATGTATGTATTCGTAAGCGTCTCTCGCAGCAAAAAGTGCATAAACTTTAAGAGATTGATTACTCGCGTCGATATCCTACGAAAGGAAAAGCTTTTGTGCACTCTTTTCTATGCCTAATCAGCACTCTTACGAAACAGCGAATTCTCTTAATTTAAAAACTCTTAGAATAGTTTCTTAACGAAATAAGCTTAAAATATGTGATCTTTTACTTGACTAAAATTTTTTGACTGTCTCTTGGTCTGACTATGCGTTTCTTTTTCAACTTATTACAAAAAAGAAAACCATCTTTATTTTTCTTTATCTTTATCTACTACCAGGGCCACCAGAAGATAAAAGCACATTTTTAATAAGTTATTCGATTAGTAAGTGTGTGCCCTAAAAGATTCGATTACATATAGTTTAGGTTTTATGGGTTTGCAAAAGATATGAAAAATGATCTATTTGTGGCAAGCATTTTGCTCGCACACGCGCATTTATTTATCTTTGATGAGAAATTGAAAAAAAGTATTTATTCATTTTGTTAATAATTTACGGACTTCAATGGGTTGACAGTTAAAGTGTTATATACGGTAGTTTCAACCTGAGATTAGCATTGACAACAACTGGTCTTTGCATTGACTATTGCGACTAGATATGAACTCTCTATGGTTTGCAAGTTGTAAATACCCATTGGCCTGTTATGCAAACGTTTTAAAAATAATTTGCAAAGTAAAAAAATGAAAAAAGAAAAATTTTTATACGCATACTTTAGTTGATTTTGAAAAGTATATTTCCCAATTTTAGGGGAGATAGATAGTTAGTTACGCTCTACTCTAAATGTCATTTACTAACTAAATGTTGTTAATTGTCATTTAAGAACTGCTGTCAGATAAACTCATTGCGTTTTTATCTACTATCAACAATTTAGAGTATGTAGCAAACTATAAGAGTCAATTAGACGGTCATTCATTCTTGTATACCTACACACACACACACACACACACACACACGTATGTATATGTGTATCTAAAATTGGTCATTAAAACAATTAGCCATATTGAAATTGAAAAACATTTTAGAGTCAACACCAGTTGGTCATCATATAATTAAGAGTTAAAATATAATCAAACAAAAAAAAAGTGCAAAAGTGCAACAGCAGGCAATAGTTATAATAGATGTTACACGTACGCATACAGCGATTTAAAAATATTAAGCCGTAAGGAGATCAAAACTAATGCAATGCTAATTAACACTACGTCCGTTATTAGGCTCAATACTTTTTAGACTTATCGGTCATTTTACATAAAAAAAAATAAGTATTTACATAAATTCATGCATTCAACATATTGTATAAACAGCGCAGAGTAGTACGCACAAACATAATAAAGATGTAAATAAACTATAACTATAGCTCGGTAAACCGAAACAATGTTAGCTGTGGTCAAACAAACGGTCAAATACGTAAATATCCTAAGCATAGGCAACTGGGACTGGGGAAAGGCGTAACATGGAAACTTGTATATTGCACTAAATTGAAAGTTTAATTACTATTGGCATTTAATACTTGGTGAAGATAGATATTTGTTACTGTGCTACTAGTCAGACTTGTGATAAACGATATTATAATAAAAAGACTAAAAACATTATATAAACAATTTTATTATTTCTTTCGCTGTTCATCATCCAGCAATTCACATTTATATACCCTTGAGTTGTCATGGTATTTCGAATTGCTTAAATCATGTTCATCTGTCTATACGTCTGTCTAATTTCTAATGTTCAGTTTTTCTATAATGTAGAGTTATCTAACTTATCCACAACATCCACAATACTTAAAACGTAGTAAAGAAAGAAATAAAAAGAAATCAATTTCGTATTTCTGTTGCCAATGACTCGCAATTTATGGCAACTTTTTTATTATATCTGCTAAAAATTGCGGAAGACTGGCACTCTTCTCCTCATCAATATGCAAAGAAATGAAGATTTAGATCCGCTGCCAGATAAAACATGCTATTATTCTCTATTAAGACTTGAAATGATGGATAATCTTTGGCGTTGAAAAATTTCAAAATTCGCAACATCTGCTAAAGACGACTCCTTTAATTGCTAACGCTACGCTAATGTCTTCACTGTATTTAAAAAATAAAATCGACTTTTGAAATTCTCAATTTGATAAGAATCCCCTCAAAATGCTTTACGAAGGCTTACTGGTCTTACTACCTTCCAAAAATTACTCTATCGCATTCAAATTTTGCACATATATTTAACAGGTTGGAGGGAAAGTTTTGTCGTATTTTAAATAGGTAGGTAATTTTTCTTGTAAAGAAAAAAAACATGTGGCTAGTGAGTCATTCGGATGCTGAAACAGGGAAAAACCATTAACGCGGATCTGCACGTGTAGAAAAGGAATAGTGTTCCACCACGATAATGCTCGATCGCATACTGCAATGGCGACACAACAAAAACTGAATGCGTTAGGATGGGAAGTCCTCATTCACCCACCGTATTCACCTGACATTTCACCATCTGATTACTAACTGTTCAGATGTCTGCAAAATTATCTAACGGGAAAAAAATTCAAGTCTTTTCAAAGGATTTCTAAAGCAGTTGCTAACTATTTGAACTCCAAGGACGAGAACTTGTACAAAACAGGAATTCGCAGGTTACCCGAAAGATGGCAACAGGTTGTAACAGATAACGAAGCATATATAATTGATTAACAGTAAACACGTAGTTTTATAAATGAATTCCAATATTTCCTTTAAAATACGACAGAACTTTCCCGCCAATCTTTTATATGTAGCTGCTGATTGCCGAGAAATATTAAAAGCGGAAAAATTTGTTTTACAAAAGAAGTTAATATGACGAATAATGAATAGTCGTAAGTATGATCGGTTAGAATACATTTCCGAGATGGTATGTCCATGCGTCAAAATATGTCAGAGTAACAAATTTCAATAACATGTCTCGAACGCTACCACCTGTACTTTGAACATAAAAATACATGGACACACATACACAGATAGGCTGACGAGCAGAGACGCTTCCATCGATTCACAAACTGAACCCGATTGATTGGTCTTAAAAAAGATGGGTTTATCTTAAAACCTTCTGAATTCTACATAGGCAGATTTGCTGAATATTACATTTCAGAGTTTTCCATTGTCTTACAGAAACAAAGATAGAGTTACGAAAACAATTGCAGCTTGTAAAGTGATGGCCTGAATCTAATGAAATTTTAAAACATTTCGTATAAAGATCGATACTAACTAAAAATCATATGCACTGACGAGATGTATGTCTCATTCTATGAACTTATTGTAGTGTACGATATGAAAATGAAACGTGGAGCTCAACTTACATACTGCGTACAATCATGAATAGCGATCGCAGAAAACATACATGATAGGATCTATTAATTCAAAATTTCTTTAGTTGCAGGAAAATGTTGCACTATTTACAAAACTTCTAAACATAACCAAAACGATCAATACACACAATACTACAAAAATCAATCCACAATTTCGTTTTTATATCTATCACCGAGGGATGGGGGATATATTCATTTTGTCTAAACATTTGCAACGCCCAGAAGGGAGCTTCAGAGACACACACTCACTTAATTACCATGACATTCTGAAGCAGGTTAAGCGTGTACGTCTATCCGTCTAGTTGTTTGTCGTTCTGTGTAATATCTGTCACAAACAATCTCCCCATCGCACCAATGAAGTTACCAGCTTCAAGTTTGGCAAAAACATTGGAAGTTCTTACACGCAGTTTGCTATTGAATATGGGGCAAATCAGTCGAAAGACACGCCTGCGAATCATGTTTTTCAAAAGGAATAAAAAGTTAGTTTCTTGCTCATAACTCATAAGCTATAAGAGATGAATGTGCGAAAATTTGAAAGCATATTCTATGGACGATGGTGTAGCATACGTATAAAAACGGAAATATATTCACCACATATATAAACCCTTGGCCAGTGTCAAATTTGGGAAGCTCCTAAACATGTTTGTCTGTTGGTCTGTCCACCTGTCCGTCTCCACAACTGTGTAGTATCTGTGGTGAACAATTTCTCGTTCGCAAAAAAAATCGCCTAAAAATTTGCAAAAGAATTTGGAATTGACGTAAACTTTTCAAAGGAGACGCCTACAACGCTGACAATCCCATGCGAGAGAATGTTTTATTTTGAAAATAAAAAAAATCATCCACGCCTACTCTACTTTGTAGAGAATGAAAATTAAGTTTTTACTTTTTTGTCTTTTTTAGGATAACGGTGATGGGTACAAAAGGTTCAGTCACGACCAAATCTAATATTCTCACTTGTTTTTATTGGATTCATTATTTGTTATTCGAAATCTGCAATAGTGTAGCATCAAAGCAATCTGGTGCTGTACATAAGCTTGTATTCATTTTATTATTACATTAGCTATCCACGTATATGTTCATAGGCATCTAAACGTGCGTAAATAAGAGTATTGGTTGCAAAGTAATTTGCTTTATCAATATATTTGTTGTTGTTGTTGTTGTTGTTGTTGTTGTTGTTGTTGTTGTTGTTGCCATTATTACTATTGCTTATAATACGATTTGAAATTATCAAATTAATATTAAACTTAATTGGAAGCGCGTGACAAGCATAAATAATAGAAAATATTGCAACATATGTAACGTAAATATAATTATATGTTATGCATATATAAATATAATTATGCATATAAAGGAATCTCTTCGTCGATTATGCAGTGCATTTAATAATATGAAAGCATATGCGTATATATGATTAAATGTAAAAATATTTTCCTAAATTGATTTACACACACTCTGAGTATATAAACAATAAAGTAAATTATGGCATTTAATGCGTGTTTGCAAGAGATGCATAATGTAATGTGTTTTCTGCGTAAAAATTAACTCGAGTTGAACAATGCTCCAACTAATTACCACTTGTGTAAGCGAAAATAACAAAAAAAAAAAAAAATACGTTTCTCTAAACTAGAAAATGATATTTAAACAATGATGTTTTTGTCTGTCTTACTCTCTATCAATTTCGGATAAGAAGTTCTCGACCTAGAATTTCGTAAAGAAGTAGCTTTTGTAACTTTTGGATTCACTTTCACAATACATTTTTTCAGAGAATTGCACTTGCAGTGCGAATTCTTTAGAGTGTGCGGCAAAAACACCTGATAAAAGATTTAATTTAATTAAAAATTGCTTACTAAGCAGAGGTGAAAAACTTTTTTTTTAATTTTTACATTAAAACGTGAGCATATTTTTAAACTTATTTAATTTACATAATTTCAATTAATTATTTTTCACATATTAAAATTTATGCAATTTTCTATTTATCTATTTTTGTTTTTTTTTTTTCCTTTTTATTTTCCAAAAGGTACAACACTGACCAAGGAGCTATGGACCAGCAGTTTTGTTTACGCTGGAATAATCATCCGACAAATTTAACTGGTGTACTCACCTCTCTGCTGCAACGAGAGGCTCTTTGCGACGTAACATTAGCCTGCGAAGGTAACACAGTTAAGGTGAGAACACATTATATAATAATTAAAATAAAAGTTTGAAAGTAAAACTAATTTTAATATAGATATGATTTATGTGTGTCACTTTTTTTTGATTTCCTATCATCGTTAGGTCTTTACAAAATTTATTTATTCATAATAACATTCACATTATTATTATTTTCTTATTGGCGCAATTAATTTGCTATCAAATCGAAGTAACCATAGAAGAACAATCAATGCAGGTCAACAGATTAACCATCAAAGTATTCATTTCGGAATTTAAGAAGATTATAGGTTTCCATGTGCCGATTGTTTTGCTCTCGATATCGAGTAAACGCAATGGTAATTTGAATATGTTGCTCGAGAACGATGTTGCGATCGAAAGAGTTTTCATTCGATAGTAGAAAAATGCAAAAAAAAAACGTAAACATTCTACTCCCTCATATCTTCGAAATTCTGATCAACATTACAGAGACGTTATCTGTCATAAAGCATTCTCAAGCATTTTTGCACCCTATACCACGCCAG
>KK499929.1:639539-655695 GCA_000688715.1 Glossina pallidipes | reverse complement strand
ATAATATTTCGAACGGTGGGCGGCAAGGGCATGTAATGTACCGGATAAACACAGTCGCTCCGGAGAATTTCAAAAACGCCGATTACAAAAAGCCAACTGGCCAAGGTAGGATCGGTAGATAAGTACTCGGTGTCCGGTTCAGAATGCGATAGATGCAGCAGCCCATGAAATGTAGTCACGAAAATAATACTTAAAGCCATTATTTATGATAAACTCTCCAAACAATGATGCGAATGTAAAAATAAAGCAGAATAAAAATATAGTTCTCTTTGTTTTTTTCTACAAATATAAATATTTTCAAATTTTCTTATTTTCTTTTTGTTTTTTAATTCACTTACACGAAATTTTAAAAATAATTGACAAATATATCTATGGATGGAAAGTATTGTTTGGAACAGAAATTATATTTTCTGATTGGTTTTGAAACATATTGGAACTGTATATAACTACTTAGCTTCCTTCGGGAGAAACATTGAAAAGTGCAATTTTTTCCGTATAACGATGGGTGGTCGAAAGAGCGAACCCCGTGCCGACTCCGTTTCAATAGCGCTTGTCTTGGGTCAAAACACGTCACTCAACCAGATTTCATCATGCGACAGACAGGCTTAGATCAATCCAAATTATAATTCTGAATCGATCTGAAAATTTGGGTTCGTCTTAAGCCCCTCTGCCTGTTACTTACGCCCGCACTAACTTAATCACGAATGGTGTAGGGTATAAAAACAACGCAAAAATCATTCGCGGGAACTTCTGCAATCGAAAAAATCTAAGCAATTTTGTACATCTAATAATCTGAATTTTTTTCCTCTATATTTCCACAAAACTAATTTCTTTTCAAAGGGTAAGAAATGGATGTAGTGCTTTATATG
Source organism: Glossina pallidipes (assembly GCA_000688715.1). Lineage (NCBI taxonomy): Eukaryota > Metazoa > Arthropoda > Insecta > Diptera > Glossinidae > Glossina > Glossina pallidipes. The sequence goes on along the minus strand of KK499929.1, from coordinate 654,826 downwards.
CTCACCTGGCGATTCGCAAAAACGAACAAAAATTTTCCACTGCCGATATTAAAACTCATATGTATCACCCTGTAAATGTAACATAAAATGAATTCCATCTACATCAACACATGAATTAATCGTTTATTTTCTCTTCTTTCTTCTTTATTGTTTCAAAAAAATATATTATGCCTTTCAAATAAAATTAATTAGCCGGCTTTTACACGGTCCCTTTAGACCTCAAAGAGAAACGTTGATGATTTGTCAGTCTTTGATTTATTTTGAACTGGTATATTTAGTAACTGCTTTCGTTCCTTCGCTAACTGCATGCTTGGCTAATTCACCAGGCAAGAGTAAACGTACGGCAGTTTGTATTTCCCGACTTGTTATAGTTGAGCGCTTATTGTAATGAGCCAAACGGGATGCTTCAGCCGCAATACGCTCAAAGATATCATTGACAAAGCTGTTCATAATACTCATAGCCTTCGATGAAATACCGGTATCTGGATGTACTTGCTTTAAAACTTTGTAAATGTAGATAGCGTAGCTTTCCTTCCTTTTACGTTTCTTTTGCTTGTCGTTTTTGGTGATATTTTTTTGAGCTTTGCCGGCTTTCCTGGCTGTTGTAGGTTTAGGAGGCATCGTAGTTTGCTTTTCAATACCAAATTTTACTTATAATCTTCTGTTGTTATTTTCTTTCTTAATTTTAATTCACCGAATGAAAGGAATTTTATTCTGAGCACAGCCTGCTATTCTCAGAAATCTGTTAAGAGTTGTGTGCGTTTTCAAAGAGAGTGAATTTTTATGAAATAATATGACAAAAGAAAAAGTGAAAAATGTAAGGAAAGAAAAGAAAAGCAAAATAAATTTGTAGTCGAAATGTGTTACTTTGCTATTTCTGCCATTTAGTTAACACCTGTTATTAAATGTTAGCAGCTGATATTCTTGTATTAACTGGCAACACTGGCGAAAGAAAAAAAAATCTTTAATTCTATGCTACTTACAATCAATAATAAAGACTTGACGTGATTTCTGCCAGGGTTGCCATGTGTTCAAGGTGATATTTTGTTAAATATCCGAACTGATACCAACAGGAACCGAAGATAAGTTTTTAATTTACTTAAATAGAATGATATTTTAAAAATTTTACTAAAATCAGCAAATCGTCTGTGGTTGATTCGCTTGCTCTCAGGAAAAAATATATTTAGAAAAAAAAAAACTGCAGTGTTCCTTGATTTCAGTAATACAAAGTATTTTTAAAACGGATCGATTTTTTTTCTAATCGCTCGCAACACTCCTATATATAAAGTTGACAAAATGTCTGGGAACTCTGTTAATCTTCTTTCTTTTTTTAATTCTTTTTTAGGTTTTGTATAATTAAGTATAATTCAATATTCGTCTTTCTGCCATGCATAAAACCGAAAAAAAAGAAAAATGTGGAAAATACAACACTTTCTCTTACTCGCATTCATAAAACTAAGAGAGAAAAGGACGGATTGATGTTTTTCTTTTGTTCATGTTCTTCTTCATAAATAATTAAGAAAAACCATACTTTTTTTAAGGTTCGGTTCAACAATTCGACAAGGAGCCGTTTGCTTTTATTTTTGTGAATTTCCGTTTTTCTTATTATCATCAAACATCATCTGAAGTAAGTTCCAGCCTTGAACATGATAAACTGCATGTTTTTCAATTAACTGAGGAAGAGGTCTTCGAATTTTGTGGGATAACTGCATTTCTGAAAATTTTTATATGAATGGCGGAATTATTTCGTTTTTGGATCGTTATATCTTCGTCATCATACAACGGATGCAATTCATCAATATAACGAATTGTAGATGTATATACCACATACGATAAACTTCCATGAGAATTGTTAATCAAAGTTAAAGCCAAGTTTAGTCCTTGCTTGATGGCATTTCCAACACAATGCAGATAAATTTCGTTTATTCCCGAATTGATTAGATCTTCACAATGTCTCTGCTGAGCTTTAAAACTTGTTTTGTTTGTCACATACACGTCGTTTTTTCTCTTGTTAACTTTTGGCAATGGCTTCTTCTTTACAGAATACTTATTATTTTTGTTATGACCACTTCTTTCTTTTATTGCTTCTTTTTCCATGTTTACATGTAGTGGACGGCAATTCAAAACTTCGAGCAAAACGATGAGTACACTTACACCTCTTACAACACCACTAAGCACTTAACATACTACAATGTTAATTCCAAGACCCGACTAACTGTTAATGTTTCTAATCATTCGCTCAAAAATGTTAAGAGAACTAAATGCTGTTACGGTCAAAAAAATCCGATATTTTTTACGCACTTCACTCACACACATTAAGCAACGAATAGAGATTTGTTGTTTTTCTTCTTCTTGTTTTTCTTTCCTTACACTTTTTTCTTTCCTTACTTACTCAAACTCATGATTTTTACAAAGTTCACAATTAAACAAACAAGTGTATTTCTTACTTAATTTGTTGTTGAGATTATTATTCTCAAGTGAGAACAGCTATTTAGAACAATAGAGAATATCTTAAGAGTATAAACACACAAAACATTAAGCGGAGTATCATAATATTAATCAATGAGTTTCTTACTCATTTGCAATGGAAATAATGGAGAAAAGCAGCTATGGCTTTACAAACATGCTACAATTAAAAAAAAGGAAATCCAATAAAGAAAAGTATATTTATTTTAATATTAGTGGTAAAATGTGGTAAATTTTCAAATTTTGATCATTTTTTTACTTGGAAAACGCATTTATTATGGAAACTTGTTACAAGAAATGTTAACCAATGCCTTTGTCAAGTAAAAAAGTGATCAAAATTTTTGCAAAAACCTAATGAAAATTTACCACATTTTGTCCCAAAAGTTTTTATTTATTTAAAAAGTGTTCGAGATTTTTGATAAGATTTCTTCTCAATTCCATTAATTTCTTTCTTATATAGTATTTTTTTTAAATTTTTAAATATTTTCAATCTTATTTTCTTATTCACTAAAAATCGTACAAAACTTACATATATAAAATACATATATATATATAATCATTACATATATGTGATAGGTAATTGAAAAATTCTTAATTGTAAAATAAATTTATGGTAAAAAATAATATTAAAATGGAATTGTTGCACAATCTCGCTTTGCGATATAAAGAGGAATGTATTGCATTTTTTCATTTCAAAACATAAGGTACACATCAATCATCATAATTGCATGGGAGAAAAGTTCTGCTTAAGCGGAATGTACATGATAACTGCAAATGGTTTTTAAAACGTCTTCCATTTCAGGTCGATCCTGGGGACTTTTCGCTATACATTTTAAACTTAATTCTATGCTGCGTTTGCACATTTCCTCTTGACCCGGTAACAAAGGTACTCGTTTATCAATTAACTCTTCAATTTTACAAGTTTGACTCAGTATATTCAGTATATGTTTGGTTAGTAATTGCTCGCGACGATGACTATCATAAACTCGCATACCGGTAAATACCTCCAGTAGCACGACACCGAAACTGTATGTATCCACTTTGGTACTCAGTTTTCTTGAATTCAAAAATTCCGGTGGCAAATATGGTCGGGTACCGAATACTTGAGTCACTTCAACTGCGGAATTGATATCATTTGGTCCTTCCCGCGCTAAACCAAAATCACCAATTTTTGGTTGCAAACATTGATCGAGCAAAACATTGGCCGGCTTAATATCACCATGTATTAAAGGCTTGTTGCGGAATGTGTGTAAAAAATTAATGCCTCTACAATGAGATTTAAAATTTAAATTATATACATATCTACATATATTTTTTTTTTTGTGACGTTTACCGTGCTGAACCCAAGCAAATCGCGATACGCTGTTCCCAAGTAAGCGGTGTCACCTTTTTTGAATTTAAACGTTGCTCCAATGAACCACCTTTCATTAATTGATAAACCAAACAAGGTTTCTCGCCTTTAATACTGAATCCGTACAAAGGTAAAATGTTATCATGACGACACGCATTTAAATATTTCAACTCGTTAAGGCTTTGTTGTATTTGTATTTTAATATTTTCACGACCATCTGTACCGCGATAATGGATTTGCTTAATTGCCACTTCCGTGTGCTTCCAATAACCACGGAACACAGTGCCAAAGCCACCTTTGCCTAAAATGAACTTTTCATCCCAATTATTCGTGGCGTCACAAAGCTCGAAATAATTAATTTCCAAAAGACAACTGGCATACTTTTGGACACTGGAGTCAGCGATCAATGATGAGCGCTCATGTTTATTTGCTTGTAACCGTGAACGACTCCGCCAATTGTTATTATCTGAAGTGGTATCTGAATTACTAACACCGGAGGTAGTGCTATCCTGCTTTTGAGATATTTCATCGTTATTATTGCCAGCAGGATTTAAATTATTGGTCATAATTTTGCTGAAAGCCGGTGCACTGGGTGGTATTTTCAATTGGTGCTGGCGGCTAACCAACTGTTTCAAAATACGCATAGCGGGGAAAAGTTTTAATCTATAATTTTATGAAAAAATAGTAATTTCATTATGATTTTTGAATTTTCTTGAATACCTATGTAAGAGATTAAAAAGTTCAGTAGTCGAATGATCGTATTTGTGGCCCCAAATTAATAATAACTCATTACTGGGAGATTTACCTGATCCTAGTTTAGTTTTAATGTCCTTTAAAAATATGAAAAACAAATCAATTATTATCAACTTCTTTATATAAAGTATTTCACTTTTCTGCTTACCTGAATTTCAGAAGGGCTTAAATGCATTTCCTCAGCTAATTGCATCCATACTTTAAGCTCATCCAAATGTCCACATAGATGTTTTCTAATCGTTAAAGGCATATGATATATCGGCACATCGTTTTCGGTAACATTTGCAGAACCCGGACGCAACGTATTATTATTATTATTATTTGCCGACATATTTAGTATACGTTATGTATGAAATATTGTAAAAAAATTTTCTAAGAATATTTACAATTTCTGATGAATGAAATAAATGGAAAATTACAAATTTTGACGTTATCTTCTTGAATGTTATTTTCTTTTTATTCTGTCTTTCTGTCAATAATAGGCAAACGAGTTGCCAGAATACAAAACAGACGACCCTTTTTTCTCAAGCAATCTTGTACCTTATCTAAGAAAATCAAGTAAATGGCATAACATATTTGTTTTCTAATCGCTAATCTAGGCTGCAGCTGTACTTTTCGTTGAACTAACCTTCCACCCATCAATTTCAATATTAATCGAATTGGTCGAACACGCACTTTTCTATTATTTGAAATACTTCGCAATTTTTAAGTACGGTTGGCAATTTCGTATCTAATGACTTTCGCTTTTCGTCTAGTTTACTTCATATATAATATAACACTCAGCATTGTTCGATGACTTTCGTTTTTCCTTTGCATTGTGTATGCGTAATACCAACTTTCGGCCTAGTCGCGAACGAACGCTTGCTGAAAGATACCACGCCATGGTCGAAAGTTCGTCATTAGATGATATTAAAATAAACTTTTTTTTTTTGTTTGAATTATTCTATAATTTATTGTAATTGTCAGTTTACTTTATTAATTAATTATACTTCATTTACACATCATCCTACGAACATATTAAATGATATGCTAAGTAAATTCTGTTATATCTGTTTCTATATCTGTCTCCCACACTTTTTAGCTGGCATATCGTACACGTAATTCAACCCCGACATTAAACGAATCATGTTTCGATTTTTGAAAACAAAAAAAAAACGCTTGTGCCGATATTTGAAAAATCCTTTTTCGAATCACATTTTCTTTGGATCTTATTTCTTCAAATTATTCGATTTTTCAAATATTGTCGTCTCAACTTTCCTTGCAAGATCATTGCGAAAAATGTACCTCTTAATGAATGTATTTAAGAAACTCGAGAAATGTATGTGCAAGCGTAACTTGTTTTAACCACTGCAGCAAGCCCTTATCCAAACAGTCCGTTACGAACATCCAATATCGCTTCCACGAAGGCTAGAGGAACCTTTATAGGACTAGTGTCTGCATTGGCGATCAACCAATATAATAGCGTGTAGCCCCTAGATCTCTAAAAGCCAGCAGATTCCAATCGCCAAGCCAACATTACTCTCAAAAGGTTCGCCCGAAATCTAGCCTAGCGCGTGCCCTTCTGTTGGAGAATAAATGAAATACTTTCACTATGCAGAAGAATTGAAACGAGAAGGCAAAGCCTTTACACCCTCTCAGAGGATGTATGGCCTTTTGAACTCCTTAACAAGTGTGCAATGTTCAAAGTTTACAAGCGGGACCCAGTAGGCACTTTTCGGGAGAGTCGTTTGAGAGCAACATTGACGGACAAAGGGAACTGAACGACTTTTAACTATCTTGGAAAACGACTCATTGTTAATTGATACCAAATTGTGAAACAGCTCTAAAAAAATTCACGATATCGGTCACCGAAGCGATATTAGATATGCATAACGGGATGTTTGGCGTGACCTTACCGACGCAGTAGTAAAACGCAAACGCGTTTGGCTTAACTTCAGGGACGATTTCCGCAACACTTAAGAAGCACATTTCTAGCAATTGTTCGGCGAAGAAATGCAATGCTGAGTTCACCGACAGGCATTTTTAAATCAAATATTTCAACGCGAACCGGGATAATTGGGCGATTACGTGGCGCAAGCACTTCTCTTTACCCTTTTAAAGGTCATAACGAGCTGTTGACTGCCGCGTATTTCTGGAGCAGTTATCGGATATTCAATCATTTTCGGGATGAGTCTCGTTAATATTAGCTCTGCATGTGAATTACAAACAAGGACCATATTAAAGCATTTGCACGCTACTCAACTCGATGTGATATCTCTTACCTTTTAATCGTTAATATAAGTTTGTGATCGCGATTGTGCAGCCAATCTTTCGAATAATCCAGACTAATACTTATTGAGCGTGCAATTGGCTGCTCCTGGCGACGACACAGATGAGAGTTTGTCCTAAATGTTTCGAACACAAAAATTTTTCACTTTTAAGGTCCACAAATCGCTCCAAATTCCCGAAATATATGAACGAGTTTTTGTATGCAGCCAGCCTAAGGGGCTACATACTTTTCTCTTCTAGGACTTTTCAAATAAAACTTTATGCGTATTATACGTGTTCACAGATGTATAGCAAAAATCAAAAAGAAAGTTATTTGTCGATGGAAAACTGATTTTAAAAATCAAAACACACTTGATTCGAAAAAAAACAAAGAGGAACAAGTACAAAATAACAAAGTGTTTTGTTACTGCAGTCACTTTTTTTTTGTTGTTGTGAAATTATATAGAGGTATGTAATGCCTTTTCAAGGTATGTTCAAAAACCTCTTCATTTCCATTATTAAAAGATGCAGAATAGCTATAAACCACAGACATTTACGGCCAGTATAAAATTCTGAGATAACTTGGCGTTGGGCATCTGTACGTCCGTCCGGCCATTGGTCCCGAAAGTCCACAACTAAATTTAGATAATATACTGAAACTTTGCTAACAGACAGGCTCAAGAGTGGAAAAGATACGTAGGCCTATGACTTTCAGATCATCATATATTGTATGTATATATAATTAAATATATAGCTTGAATATTATATAGTCTGTATATTGAATTATAAGTAATCGCATAAAAGGTTGGCTATTGATAAATTGAATGGGTTTTCACTTTGTCGCGCAATCAATGAATTGAAAATGAGAAGGATCGGGAATTTCTTTCTCTATTCTTTTCATATCAACATGTTGCTAAGTATTCATTTTCTTTTCTTTCTTCTTTTTTTTTTTATATACATATATATGAGTTTCATTAAAAAAATAAAACCTATCAAAGAAGATAACCTTTCAAAACAACGAAAAAAGCAAAATTTAGAATATTCGTTATTTCAAAATATATCTTCTAATATATTTTAGAGTTATGCAACAATTTTTTTCTTTTATTCATCTTCGTTAAAGAATTTTAAAAGCTGAAGCATTTTGTTCACATTTTGAAACTTTATTGCTTTCGTCAGCGTTTACCTTTTAAAATAAGGCGACCAACTCTATTATTTTTTCGATACTTTTTCATTCATTTAATTAGAAATATAAAAAAAATATAGAAATAATCTTAACAATGTTATAACTATGCTAACGATTATTATGAAATGTTAAAAGTTTCGTGTGATTAAAGTGAAGACGGCTATACGTTCCCAATATTATACAAAACTTTCGCCAGAATTTCGCCCATATTTGAATTCGACTTTTAATGATTAATTGGAGAATAAATATTAAATGAGAAGATAGACTGGATAGATTGGATAGATTTTGCTGGAAACATTTCATTAATCGTCTAGATGGACGGATGGTAGACAAAAATAAACACAGTTTTATCGATTCAAAATCATGATTTTATCAATAGTTTAGATATAATACCGGATCTATGATTAAAATTTTTCAGAATTACAAGGGGAAGTTAGTATAAAAACTCATACTATAATGAATAATAAGTCAAAAAATGAAAGTTTACATAAGGTAGAAAATATTACCAAATTAGATATTACTTTAAAACTTTTTTATTCAAATGAAAAGTCAGTCGACGTAAGTAATGAAATTTTGAATTCTCATTGCTACACATGGTCACCTTAAAGCATTCTTAATACAACATGTTCCACGCATACTATTGAACGTTACGTATGCACATAATCTATTGGGTGTGTATTTATTTTGTGTGCGTGTATGTGTGTGTGTGGTTGTTTGTGCCATCATAAAATCCGTATGCAACTATATAAGCTCGTCATTTCGTTCTAAGATTTAGCTTTGCGTTCATCTCGCAAAGCCTTTTAGTCTATGGGAATTTATGCTAGTCCTTGCTATAAATAATTTTCCATGTGCGTTTGACTAATTACGTCAATTTTCTGAGTAGTTTTATCTGTCCGTGAAGGGAAAACTTTTGTATATTTTTCTCTTATCAGAGTTACCAGAGTCCATTATCTTAGCACAGTGTAAGAGAGAATATTGAAAATTCATAAGCAAAGCCATTAAATAATAATAAAAACACGTATCTTAAGAGAGATCCTTTTCAACAATTCAGTGCAAATCGAAGAAGATACGATTTTTTGCTTTGTAATATTCATTAGTTAGTTTTCCGTTTCTGATTTTTATTTTCCATTGCGAAGATATTTACTGCAGTTAGTTTGATAAATAGAATAAAATTCTTGAATTATTGCATTTCGACAGCACTGGCTGATGTACAACCATGTTTACTGACAAATGAGTGAGAAAATGGTTTCATTCGCAAAGTTTAACTCAAGTCGGATGGACGTAATTTCGTGGAGATTCTTTGTTCTTGAATAACTTGCAATCATTTAAAATGTAATAAGTGGTATTTTTTTAGTTTCCTTTTTTTTTTCTCAATATAATTAATATATATATAAATTTTTTTTTTTTTTTTTTGTCTTATAAAGTAGAAAATTTTCTACTTTTTCGATAATACTTTCGCTTTGCTCTGCGTTGTGTATGTGCTACTAATCATATGTTTCGCATATTTAAGACATATTTAACTTAATTTTTTTTTCTTTATGCGCACTTTGCCGTCGTCTATTCAACGGAATGATTGCGTTTGGTTTCTATTTTTCTTTTTCGCATCCTCCTATTTACTGGATGATGATGATGATGATGATGATGATAATGATGATAATAATAATGATGAACCACTACCGTGTGCCGTTGTATTTTGCTGTTGCCGAATATGTGGTTTGTTACGTGTTGCATGAATTTCGGTCAAAAAGTGTGTGCATGTGTATGTTTCTGTGTGTTTTCAATAGCATACATATCAAACTAATCAATTAACAACAATAACAATAAATAGCGACAACAATAATAATAATAATAATAATAACAACAACAACAACAACAATACCGACATTAACTATTTATTAAATAAATAACGAGGGAAATTTAAACGCATTGTTTATACTGTGCGCGAGTACCGAACTTTTTATTGTATTGTTATAATTGGAATCAATTCTTCTGTTAGACCGACTTTTTCTGTCTCTGGGAACCCAAGCAGCGGCCTTAAACTGGCGGAGAAGAAAGTACAAATGGCTTTATGCCAAACATCCGTGGTGAGTTGTCTTTTCTTGCTTTTATTTTTACGATACTCGCATGAATCATTTATAACATTTGAAGTGCTTTGAGGTAATAAGAGATTTTCGAAATTATTATATACATACATACATACACATGCATATGTTGCATACGATTTTTCTAAAATATATTGTTTGCCGCTTCCATTTCTGGCTTTTCAAAACTTACGCTCCCTATGGCTACATCAAGTTTCCATATGTTTGTAAAGTTAGTCCTTCCTTTAGTTATGCTCTTATCAGCATATGTTTTATAGTAATTCAGAAGAATTTGATTTGCATTTAATAATAAATATGCATTTCATCGTTGGAATAAATTTTAAGAAATTTGAAGAATAATTAATCCTTTAAGGCATATAATTATGCAATGATTGATTGCCTTGCCATAAAGTACATACATGCGATAAACATAAAATATGATTGTTTCTTAACTGTTGGCTAATAAAATAAGTAAAAATTCTTTCCGTATTCTATGATCGGCATAAACATTCATACATTCATTTATTGTGTCTTGCATTATTTGAAATAAATAAAATAAAAATGTGGTCCAAAGTTGAAATTAGGTTTGAATCACTTTTCAAGTTTTGTTTTTTTTTTTCATATTTTTTTTATTTTTTTGTTTATATATATTTTTTTTTAGTAAAATAAAGTAGATTGCATGTCAATTCTGTGCAATGTGAGGGAAGGTTGTATTTTTGGGCATAGCTATAAGATTGGGTGGACTGATTCAGATAGAGACCATAAAGCATCAATTACAACATATAGGAAGGAATCTAAGAAGGAATCGCCCAATAAATCATGCATGAAGTAGAAGCAGACTCCTATTCCAATACTTCTAATACTTCTTTAATGAGTTGGTGCAATATTAGGGCCGAGTGTCGAAATATTTGCCGGCATTTTGGTTTTTTGCTCCTTGCTTGCCATGGTATAAACTATTTAAAGCTTAAAAAATAATGTAACGCGATAAACACTTGAAGGTAATACCTTAATGGTGTCCTTCATTACGCTATAGACATTGTTGGGTAAACGACTTTCATAATTCAATTATCTCTCTACCCGCTTTGCCGACGCACTTTGTGTAATTTGTCCGTTTGCAGTAATAGCAGTGATAGAGCCAGCACTTAGTTACATTTTTGGTTAGGATAAGGATCAAGCTTGCAAAGCTTTCTCTTCAGTCATTCGTCTACCATCGAAAACTATACTTTCTCAACAATATTTTTTTTTGGTAAATGATTTTCATAACTCAATTCTATCTCTTTACCCGCTTTACCGACGGGCTATGTGGAATTTTTCCCTTTGCAATACTTAAATATAGGAGTGGCGGAGTCAATAAATTAGTTACACCTTTGCTTAGGGTAAGGATCTTGAGTCGATTTCGCAAAGCTTTCCTTCTCTTTACCGTCGAAAGATGTTAGGCAAGTTTTACCATCTTATCGTATTATCTGGGATTAATCTTGAACCGTTCCATATGTACCTCAACGTAGCCTTACTTTGCCAATGCTTAATATTTTAACTTCAAGTCTTACTTAAACTATCTGTTTTCTTTAATTTCGTATCTCCTTTTTTAAAGGTCGTTCATGATGGTCTATGTTTTCAACATTTTCATCCTACGCGAAATATCCGGGCAATATGTTCAATACTAAAAGGAGTAAGAAGTCAATGCTTGAATTTGATCGAATATTTTGTACCCATCACTTTTTTCTTAAAAAGCTAAAACTTAATAGGGATGGTTGGTAGATCGAGTCAGATTTTATATTGATCTAAAATATATGCCTGATATATGCCTAATAAGGCCTTTGAAACTCTGAAGGTCTCTAAAGCATTGTAAAAAGGTTGGCTAAAAAAAAATCAAGCTCCAACATTACAGGTTAACACTTTATAATTGATATAGAATGTGAATGGCCGATTTTTAAATAACTCTAGGACCATCCATAAAATAATTATTGAAAGTTTTTATGGTTATGTCTGCGCTGTAATTTAGAAGTAATGATTGTTTCGCTTTTAAAACCAAAGGTAGTCTCTCTTTGCGTTGTTTCGTAATTTTGGCCTTGGACTGATGTGAACGATTTTGAATACCAATTTTCAATGTCTTTGCCAAATGCAAAGGGGATGTCCTCACTTTTACGAACAGAAAAAATTTTATCGTGTGTGGACAGACGGACGGGCGCATAGACTCGTTCAATTTGATTCAGAATTTGTTGTTGATCAAGAATACATACACATACTGTAAGTTTTCCGAAGCTTCCTTTCACATGTGGTAGAGTCACAAATTCTCCGTGATGGAGAAACGAGAAGATACTGTGGTTATTAATAAGTCAATGCGTTAGTAAGTTAAAGGGAATCGCAAATGACAATAGTATATGTGCAGATCATTAAGTTGAGATTTGCTCTGACGTTGAGCGCAATCGATCCGCAGTTATGTCTCCGATATATGAGAAATTATAATTTGAAACACGAAGCGCTAGCCGATCAAAAGCATAATGGAAATTATATTTATAAGAAAAAGTTCAGAATTATTAGAATTAAATCCAGCCAGCTGTTAATGTACGCTGACGATGTTCAACTGCTTTCTTGCTCTTCCGTGGAATCGCCACCGCATGGGCTTCAAATTGACTTAAATAACTTGGTTCTCGTCAAATTTTATCAAATTAAATCTAAAAAAAAAAATGCAAGAAGCTTTGTTTCTCAAGGAGGAAGTCATTCAGTACTGAGTATTTCATTGATTCGTAGAAGTCTGAGAAATCGATTTGGATTCTATGAGCATTCGATTGGATCTATGCGACCAAAGATTTTTAATTTGCCCATTGAGCCCTCTTTAGGTAAAGTTAGGTCCGCGCTAGGTTTCATTAAGAGATGGCCCAAAGAACTTGAGGATCCTCACGTCTTTGGTTAGATCAATACTTGAGTATGCCTCTGTTGTGTGCTCTTCCTGCTATAGGTTTTATCTACATTCAATTGAATCCATTCAACAAAAAATCTTGATGTTTGGAATATAGTTTGGGACCCACTTGTCTCTCTGCCTCCTTATGAAAATAGATTGCTTCTGTTATCTTTACTGCTTGGTGTTTCCTTCTTAATTAAGCTAATTAATGGTCCTATCGATTCGCCCATTGCTTCTCTAAGAATTTTATCTTCATGAAGCTTAGTCAATGTAAATATAATTATGAGCAGTTCAATCCGTTCAGAGTTGTTTCCCAACACCTACAAGATATCTATCACTTAATCTAAATATGAAACTCTTTAAAGTCTCGCGATACAAGTATCCTTAATATGCGCGATTTGCTTATGTCGTATCTGAATTAACTTGCGATCTTAACATCTCACCATGATTCGAAAATTAACTGGTGTTATTCACTGTTATTGGTTGCCAAGGTTTTGCTTGGGAGTACACTTGCAACTTTCTTCTGCATTGTTTGTGGCGGGTATGCCTCTGTGCTGATTGTGTACATGCTTCTCTCCTTTTTCTTCAGTCTTATTTATTTATAATTTGCTTATTATTTATTTATTTTTTTTATTATTTTTTATTTATTTATTTAATTTGTTTTTTCTCATTTTTATTATTATTTTTGTTTTTTCTTTACTTCGCTTTATGTTCTTTATATTAGTATGAAATAATAATTAGTATAAGATTTACTTTTATGAGTTGAATTGAATTCGGCTATAAATTTATTTTAGCTGAGTTTCATGTGTAAATAAATAAATAAATACATAACTAAGAATACTCGCGTCGTGACCGAATCTTTTATACCCATCACTGTTATCTTAAAAGAGACAGGAAAAGTAAAAGAACTGCATTCTCATGCTCTATAATATGGAGTGGGCGCGGCTGATTTTTTTTTTTATTTGCACAATAAAAGTTTTTGTCAAATAAGGATGCGGGTGTTGTAGGCGTGCCGTTTGAAAAATTTACGTCCAAATTCCTTTTGGAAATTTGTAGGCGATATTGCCATTTCCGCTAATAGGATAGACGGACATACTTAGATTCATTCCAAATTTGAAGCTGGCTAAGAATTTACACGCTTTATGGAGTTTTTGAGGCTTGTTCCTGCGCGTTATATAAGTAAAAAAAAAAAAATCAAATTTTGATACACTACAATATTAAATAGGCGTGGTCAATTTTTAATAATTTTTGTACAAGTGCTACAGCATCGCCCATAGAATATGCATTCATATTTTTGTACATTGATCGGCCATAGTTTATAAGTAACGAGCAAAAATGCAATTTTTTACTGTGGGCGTGTTGTACGATCGATTTATACCATTTCCACTACCAACTTGCTTGCACGAACACTGTTTCTGTCAAATTTGAAGCCAATAGCTTCATTTTTGCGGCCAGGAAAATATTTCCAACAGACATTACACAGACGGACGGATGGACGGGCTTAAATCAATTCAGAATTTGATGTTGATCAAGAATATATATATATATATATATATATACTTTGTAGGGTGTCTAAAGCTTCCTTCTTCCGTTTTCACCAAATTAATATATCGCACATCCTTCGGCGATGGGTGTAAAAAACTTTCAGTCACACACACTTGTGTTCTAACATTGCCTTAGCTTTCTTGACTACATTTTTCGGTTATTTTACTTAGTATTTAATTGGTGCGCATTTGTTTTTGTTTTGAAGTGGTAATTAAAATGGTGGCGGTTGTATGTCCCTCTACAGTTCGTGTTATGCACGTCAGCTGATTAAATCACGACAGATTGTGTTTACAGCGCTATCCGGAATGAATCCCCATCACAGCGTCAAGGTATTTGTGAAAGTCTTTCCCTCTTGCAATCAAATATGATGGGCTAGACAAGTAAACCCTCGAAAGTATTGGGTACTTGCTGCTTTTAAACCCCAGATCACTTGTGATACGACACTACATTAAGTTTATAGAACGCGCAGAAGGACTTCAGATGTTTTACTGTACCGATTTAAGCTTGTTTGTCCATCCGTACAACTTGCTTTCTTGTACGATTTTTGGGATATCTTTATGAAATTTGCTGCCCTGAAGTGTCTTAGCTCATGCATTAGCATTCGTCCTTACACCAGTAAGGACATATCGGTACACCATTTACCAATAAACTCTCGTCTACGAAAGGAAAACAAGTAAAAACACTATAGCGGGCCACGGTGCACCGTTAAATAGCCTACACCGTCCCTCCGTTACTTACATAAAGACTTTTCAGATTGAA
>KK499929.1:577549-638514 GCA_000688715.1 Glossina pallidipes | reverse complement strand
CAAACAAAAAAAAAAAAAAAGAGAAATTTTTTTTTTCAAAACATACGTTGTATGTACACAATTTCATATGTTTTATGTGTGTGAGTGTGAATTCGTAGGTATGTAAATTGTTGCTGATTGGGCGAAGATATTTTTAATATCAAGTTATCAATAAATATATCAAAGGAGAGAATTTCATTAGTATTTAAAACTAATTAAGCCCTGTCTACCTGACTGCCTGCCTGCCTGCCTGCCCGCCTGCCTGCTTGCTTACTTGCTTGCGCCCCTATACTTTCCAAATTGCTGATGAAGTAAAAATGTGAACTGTTTTTTTTCTTCTTCTTCTTCTTTTGTCTTTATATCCATCACCGAACGATGACGGGTATATTCCTTTTGGCAAAACGTTTGCCACGCCCCGATCTGAGAAGCTTTAGAGACCTCACAAAGAATGTGTATATTCTTGATTAGCATCAAATTCTGAATCGATTTAGGCCCATATCCGTCTGTCTGTCTGTCTGTCTATGCATGACGTCTGTTGTAAACATTCTCGTGGCCGCAAAAATAAAGCTATCGACTTCATATTTGGAAAAACCATTGCAAGTTCTTGCACTTGTAAGATGGTAGTGAAAATGGCGCATATCGGTCGGAGGACAAGTCCACACTACCACGTAAACTGATAACATCTCTGTTTTTCAAAAGGCATAAAAAATTGTTTTTTTTTGCTCATTACTCATAAACTGTAGCGCAAATAGATGTACAAAAATTTGAATGCATATTCTATGAGCGATGCTGTGGGACACAGGAAAAAATTGACCACGCCTACACAATATCATAGTGTATTAAAATTTAATTAACTTTTCAAAACCTTCATAAGGTGCAGAAATAAGCTTTAAAAAACCTCATTAATCAAATAAATTTTCAAACGGTTTCCTTCGATTTCAAATGCACGTAAGTATGTTCGTCTGTCCTTCTTTTCAACCGTGTACTATTTGCGGTAGAGATTCTCCTGTTAGCAAAAATAAAGACTAAAAGCTAACAAAAGAACTTGGGAGGGACCTAAACGTTTTTGTCTGTCTGTCTGTCCAACCGTGTACTATTTGCGATAAAGATTCTCTTGTGAGCGAAAATAAAGACATAGCCAGCAAAAGAATTTGGGAGGGATCTAAATCTTTCAAAGGACACGCCTACGACGCCCACACGCATATGCGACAAAATCTTTAAAAATGTAGTTATTTTGTTTTTAAGATAACGCTGATGGGTATTAAGATTTCGCCACAACCGAATATAATTTTCTTATTCGTTTTTTGTTTTTAAAGTCGGTTATTGAACTCTATATACAATTGAACTAACTTAAGGTCTAACAAAGAAAGAGAAAATTATTGTATTAATGGAGTTTTTTTGTGACCAAAAATGCGTTTGTTTGCAGTACACAATGACCCATATATTGCGAAGAGATTGTACACGACCAGGGGTAGACTTACACTGAAATATGCTTTAGTAGTACGCTCGTCATCCTTTCGGGGTGTGATGTTCATGAATCAATAGAATCGTTTCGGAAAAACAATTTTTACTTCTTCCCTTAAGTGATCTGCAATGGATCTGCAATACGATATGAAAACAGATTACAATTAATAATATTACCTTTGCTTGAGAAGCGGAGATTCCTTCTATGTAATTGCTTCTTAGAATTGTCGCTGTGTCCGTCCATCCTGGAACTATTCATATTTAAAATTTTCTCTATGTAGATTTAAATATGAAATATTTTTACCCCAATCAGAGTTTTATTTTAAAGCTTGAATGAAATTCATTATCATATTTCGCCAGCAGATTCCACTCATATCATTAAGCGAGCGTTATATAATGTGCGTGCTTTCCCGCTATCATATAATTAGCTAATAGTTGGTTTAAGGGTTAAACAAAACGCCGAAAGGTTAAATTGGATTTGTCATGCCAAGGTTAGTTCCAATCAAAGTGTCTTGCCCCACCTGGTATGATATTCCAGATTAGAATTTCGTTATACTGAAAACTCATACACAGATTAATTGCATTCCATTCTCGAAAAAGTGTCTGTTCTTTTGAGACTATCCGTGAAAGATCCTTTATGTGGTTATTGTCGTAGAAATGGAAGCATCGTTACTTTGAACAAACAAGAAGACATCAGATTGAAACCAGTGTTAATCGGAAAGAGTACCGTCTGCTATTAGAACTTCTTCACACTGAAAATCTGCTATTAACGCCTAGAGGACATTCCAGGTTGAATTTCTTCACACTGAAAACTCACGAACAGCTTACTGCAAAGCGTTTGTGTAGTTTTCAGGAAATTTCGAATGCGATTCTCGAAAAAATTTCTTGTCTTTTGAGATCATCCCCCACATATCGTCATAAAAATGCAACCCTTCGTGCGAACAAATAACAAGGCATCGATTGAAGCGAGTGTGAAGGGAAGGAAGGCATCATGATTTTTCCAATTGCATCACTTATAGGTGGTAGCATCACTTAGTGATGCTGTCGTTTGCGTGGAACAAGGCATAGTCCGTACGCCGGGTCCTTTCAATACGCCAGTGGATCGTCGATTTGAGTAGTAGGCACCTACCTTGCCTTATGGCTATTTCGGCGTAGGATATCTTAACGCATCGATTGCCCACCAGTCGTAAGCACTATTCTTCGGATTATTCGTAGGGAATGCGTAAAGTTTCCCGCAAATTACATTTTTTTTTGAAACAGAGTTGCATTCAAAGTTTCAATAAATTATTTACTGCACGCTTGAGAGCAATAATTTATACAGTACAGTATAGATTAACACGTTGAGTGCCAGGCGAATTCTAAGGGAAATCCCTGTCAGGCCAGGTCCGTTGCTTCAATACAAAGCAATACAAAGCTCGCTACTAACAGATTGAAATTTACTCGAAATAATATAAATTTTTTAATTTTACGTCATATTTCACGCTGTCATTTCCCGGAGACTGACACTGAATTTTCCGTTTAGATCGCACTCAACGCGCTAAAAATAGTATTTCCAAATGATAAGGTTGCAGCTTCGTCCACTATCGCATAGTATTACTTGGACTCTCTCTTAGAAAATGGGACGTACTAATTTGTATTCCCAGGAGCTTGAACAAAAGATGTAATATTACGTCTGTTTTTTGTTTTAATTACACCCTACACCGCTTGTGGTACATTAAGTTAGTGCGGACGTATGTAGCATATAGAAGGATTTAAGATAGACGTATAATTTTATTATACCGATGGATCGATTCAGAATCATTTTCTAAGCCTGTCTGTTCGTCTGTCCGTCTGATGTCTGTCCATATAAATATGTGTTCAAGCTGCAGGGCGCAATTTTTGAGATCTTTTGATGAAATTTGGTACAGAGACGTGTTTTGATCCAAGGATAACAACTATTCGAAATGGTCCGGATCGATTTACTTTTCCGATCACCCTCCATATAACGCCCTCTTCTGAAAAGTCGTTCTAATGGCTAAATAATAGTATTTCGATATTCTAAATTGGTGTGAAAATTTTGGACAGGCTATGGCAATTTTATGAACCCCCTCTCATATAGCCGATCCTACAGAAACATACACTTTATATCGTAAAAGAGTCAAATTTTCAATATTTCATGGCTCATAATAGTAAATTGACAAAGAAATCGGCCTTACCGAATTTGGCCAATGCTGAAAGATATCAAATCCTTCCGGGTGTTGCATACATTCGCACAAACACATTTGTATCTTGTAAAAGGTTGAAATACATACGATATACTGCATACGATAAACTGTACTACACATATAGTCTACAGTTACGGTTATCATCGGTACTGTATACCTGTATATCTCATGGTACGCGGATGTGAAGCTTAGTATATTTTATGAACTATTTTCTATTGACCATAGATGGAACTCGAAAGTAACACAAATTAAAGCATGAAACAAAAGATTAAAAATTTCTTTAAAAAGAAATAGAAATAGTGCAGTTATATAAATAGAAAGAAAAATACATAAATATTATACACACATACATACATACATACATATATATATATATATATCTATCACTTTATCTTATATTATTTATATATAAATATGATTTTATCTTACAGCTTAAAGTGTATCATGCTGTTATAGAAGATGTGATAGCTAACGTGCGTGATGCATTTCTCGATGAGGGCGTTGATGAACAAGTTTTACAAGAAATGAAGCAGATATGGCGCTCAAAATTGTTGGCCAGTAAAGCTGTTGAACTAAATCCTGAACCCACAAATGATATGCAACCTCCACAAATTGTAGCAAATAATCCCAAGGTATGTGTACATAACTATTGTTATTTGACAGCCAACTAAGACGTTATTGTCGGACAAGGTCGACTAATCAATACTCTACGCTATTTCGACTGTTGTAATTGAGTTATCTATATATTCTTCGGAAAACATTTGAAAAATTATATCTTATTACTATAACGAAAACGTTATATTTTAGGGGACCCCTTTTTGTAGGGGGAGGGTTCATCGTATATAATCCAAACGAAATATAGTAAATTTTCCTCATAATATATTAAAATTTAGCATCTTGTTGCCCTCTAAAGGCTTTCCTTTTCATGGACACTTTTAAATACGTGAGGCCGTCCGGAAAATAGATCAATATGGATCCAGTTTAACGCAATTAATTTTCATCATTACAATTTTCTATACGTTACCGCTCAAAAAATGTTGCCATTCTGGTCCACACTTTAGAAATTCACATAATTGGTCAACACACATCTAGCTTTCCCTTTCCCTTGTGGAAAGAAGCTTTTATCATGTATCAGAATTTTCTCAAAGTGGAGTTATGTGAGCACTAGTAGTAGTACAAAGTCGTACCTTACAATGGCGTCTGTCGGTGGACCACAATTTGTATCGTGGACCACTATTTATATATATATGATATAATAGAGGAAAAGTATATCTCAAGTACTCATGGATCTGGCACATACATCCACACAAATTAAATAAACATATTTGTAAAGTTTGCGTGGTATAAAAGTGCTAAACGAAAGCGAATATTTTTCAGTAATAAGTTAAAAAAAATAAATAAATAAATAATAATTAATAATTAAAAAAAAAAATAATAATTAAAAAAAAAAAAGCAAAACATACACGAATTTCTTTTCATATAAATATTTTATTTACACTATCATCCAAACCAACCAACCACTGTCAATGTTGCTTCAACAACAACAACCACCACCACCACCAACCACGACAACAACAACAACAACAACAACTGTAACTTATCTATGTTATATCTTAACGGTAACATGTGTTGCAATTCACTGCAACAACAAAAATAATCAATAATGTATCACAAAAATGACATGAAAACAACAACAATTACTTGTAACGTGATTCCTTCTCTACACCACCCACACTTGCAAAAAAAAAAATAAAAAATCTTTTATGAAAAATGCATCACCAACACTTCAACAACAACAACAATAACAACAATGTGTCGTTGTTAGCCCACGAAGGTAACTCGTTAAATATCGCCATTAGATTCGTTAAAAATATTTAATATTTAAACTATGAACCATAGGCACAGGCAGCTAAAGCGAAAAAGGCGGCGGCTGCTGCTGCGGCCGCATCACAACAAGCTCAAAGTAATGCATCAGCTCAAAATACTACCTCAACAGCGGCAGGCAATGCCGGTATATCGACACTAGTTGATGTTAAGCCAAATATTGCCGCATTACAGCATGCTGTCAGTAATACAACAACTTCGACTATTTCCACCGCGGCTATGAATGGTACAATTAAACAAGAACCTCAAGTAGTACAGCAATCGTTGACAATAGTAAATCAGCAATCATTGCCTCCATCACAATTGCAGGCAAGCTCTTCAAATGCGGCCGCTATAATGCAACAACAAAAACAGGTGGTTATCAATAATCAGCAGCAGCAGCAGCAGCAACAGCAACAGCAACAAACGTCATCAGGAATTAATAGCAGCAATCAACCGCAACAACAACAGCAATCATCTACTATACCTATCGTGGCTTCATTGGATCCAAATCGTATAATGCCCGTCAATGTAAGAATTTTGCAATTTTTCGTCACAAACCCATTACTTAATGTATCAACTTATGCTGACATAATTTCTTTTTTTTTTTTATCGTTTATATCATTTTCCATTAACATTAATTAATTTTAAGTAAAATAATTTAAAAGGAGATTTCCATTGTATCGTAATATTAGGTGTTTGCAAGAATTTTGATCATTTTTTCACTTAAAAAAAGACTATCGTGGAAAAGTGGTATAAAGAAGTTTCCATCATTTTCTAGAGCATTTCACAATATTTTTGACAAAATGTCGAAATCATGCCGAACGAAGTTATATGGGTTTCCACCCATCGATCCATTTTCGCATTTCTGCAACATTGCGATCCCCGTGTGCCAAGCCATGCTAACTTGAACAAGTCGTAAACAGGAAGCGCCATGTCTGGTGATACTCAGAGCTGGATGTGGCGGAACTACCCATTCGAGCTGCAACAGTGTCTCCTGGTCACCTCTTGCAACAAGTGACTAAAGAATGACATTTTCAGTCAATTCGTGTCGTCCCTTTTAAACCGTTGAGCCCAAAATCAACAATTGGGATATGATGGAGCAGCATCATCATAATCTACTGAACGTGTTTGGTGAGCTTTGGCGGCAGATTTCGTCAAATAAGCCACCAAACTAATGAATTCAGAAGAAGAAGAATTTCGAGTGCTCCATGATTAGCGTTGGTATACGCTGAATAAGTCAATAATATTCAATGGAAAACTGTTATTTAAGGTAGAGGAAGGTTAAGACCATCGAAGACCTATAGAAGTCGCTGATCAAAATTTTTGCAAACACCTAATATGCATATAGCATATGGTTGTACATTGTAATCTTAATTGGAGCACATTAGGCCTCAAAAGGCTCTACCAAATCCAATCAAGATTTGAGACCGAGATGCGTTGCTGCAGAGAACTGTGCTGCATACTCTATTTCGCTATATCAGAGCCATGAACTGAGCCAAAGTTTGTGCCGAATTGTAATGCCTGCGTAATGCGTATTGTAAGCATTCCCTTGATTGCAAAAATAAGGCAATCGACTCTAGATTTGGCAAAAAGATTGAAAGTTCGTGCACGCAAGTTGGTTATGAAAATGGACTAAATCGGTGAAAGGGCACGCCTGCAGAGCAACATGGACTGAACACACCTTTGCTTTCCGGGGTTTTTGGTCCTTACTGAAAAAGTACATTCAATATGCTATTAAAATGTCCACACATTTTCCAGAAGAAAAAAATCTGTCACATCCATCCGATATTAAAGAGTGCGGAAATTGAATTTTTTTGTTGGTTTTTTAGTGTGTTTTTTCAGGATAGCTTCGGCCTCAACTGAATATAATTTCCTTAACCATTTTATTTTTATGAGGAGTATATTCATTTTGTCGAAACGTTTGCAACGCTCAGAAGGAACCATCAGTGACCCTATAATATATATATGTTCTTGATCAGCATTAAATTCTAAATAGACTTAAGCATGTCCGCCTGTCGGTTGTAAATATTTTCCTTATTGCAAAAATAAAGCTGTCGACTTTAAATTTGGCAGGAACATTGAAAGTTCTTCCACACAAGTTGGTATTGAAAATGTGCCGAATCGGTCGAAGGACACACCCCACGTAAAAAAGAATAAAAAATTGTTTTTTTGTCATCGTTACTGATAAATCATAGCAGATAAATATAGAAAAATTTGAATGCACATTCTACGGTCGAGTAGAACGAACGAGTAGAAAAAAAATTGACAAAGATACCCAATATTATAGAGTATCAAAGTTTAATTTTTTTTTTCAATGCCTGCCTCAAAAACCCCATAGAGTACATAAATTGTAGGTCAGTTTCAAATTTGAAATGTATCTGAACATGTCTATCTATTCGTCTGTCCATCTGTATTTCTTGGCAACAGTGTAGTACACGTGTGTAGTAAACATTCTCCCGTTAGTAAAAATGCCCACAAATTGGCAAAAAAAACAAAATTTTGGAAGTGGCTTCAACTTTTCAAAGGACTCGCCTACAACGTTCACACGCCTACGCAACAAAAACTTTGAAAATTTAGATTTTTTTACATTTTCTGCCTTTTTTAGGATAGCGATGATGGGTATAAAAGATTCGGTCACGACCGAATATAATTTTCTTATATAGACAGGGTTCGACTTCAGCTGAATATATGTTTCTTACCTTTTTTTTTTAAAAGAATTTTTTTTTCATATGATTCGAAATCAAGAAATACATGACCCTGTATATAATGGTTTATATTTACTTATATATCTTGTTGGGGTAAGCAAATGAAAATGTAAACTACAAACAACTGTTAGTCCAAAATACGGGATTCTTTTTTGGCTGTTTGCCTGTGTGCCTGTGTGGAAAAGCATCGAAGGCTTTTCTCTAAAGAAAGTAGACAAAAATCTGTACTTTTCCTTGGATCATATTTAACGACTTTGACTGATCGGTTAGTAGAGTTGTCACAAGAAAATTTCCACATAATCCTTAGTAAAATGCTAAGGTACAGATTGAGAACTGCTTCATATAATAAACTATTGATCGAAATGAAAATGATTTTAATGTGTCTTTGTCCGATGTGAGTTGTATTCGGTAGACTGACATTTGAACTTGCTTTGTATTCTAGCAGAAAAGGTGGACCTATGGACAAAATCAACGTAACGTTTATTAATTTAATTGGAGTAGTATGAGCATTGGTGTGCTTATGTCTACGTACCTCCGGAGCAAGTATTCTACAAAGATAGAAGAGGTTTGGGATAAGAGAGCTTGTCTTTGACAGAACCACACAGCTATCTCAGCGTTCCCAACCACTTGTCCTGGAGTTACCTACACGTCGCGCAACACATTCCCATGACTCCTTGTTCCCTAACCATATTTGCCCGCCTTTTGAACAACCTACCAGCAATGATCTTTACCATCTAACACATGTTTTGCCTCCATTTTCAAGGCAAACATTCGCAAACACTACTCGAACTCTTCACTCCTTTTTTCCTATAAGTACGTAAGGGGACATTCCACGAGTGATTGATCATAGAAAAAAAAAAAAATTCGATAAATGTTTTCGATCCTTATAAGCTGACCAAGAATTTTTGTGGACTTTTCACTACGCAGGTATTTCTAGTTGTACTATAAACGGAATTATAGAGTGTGCGTGTGCAGCATTAAAAAAAAAATTTTAATTCGATATATATCTGATGGCAAATATTTCATATAAAGTGAATGTGAAAATATCAGATAGTGAAGGTACAAAGTTTATTCTATACGTAATTTTAAATATTTATTCAAAATTTTATCATGATTTTTAAGCACAGTTTTTATATATATTTATCTACAATTTCAATATAATGATACAAAAATTAAAAGAAAAAAAAATAAAACTTTAAATATTTTAATATAAACAGATAACTTTGCCTGCTCAACCGGGTACCATGAACTCCGAATCTCGGGTGCTTACTATACATGTTCCAGCTTCGGCTTTACAAGAGAATCAACTCACACAAATTCTGACGGCTCATTTGATATCTTCGATAATGTCGTTGCCTACAACGTTGGCTTCATCAGTGCTGCAACAGCACGTAAATGCTGCATTAGTTAACGCCAATATGCAAAGTAAGCGCATTATTTAATTAATTTCATCTTAAATGTTTGCATAATTTTTTAGCGATATTTTGAGATACATTTTGTCTTTCCTATGAAACGGAATGATAAGCTGAAGCATATGCTATTACTGTCTTAAGAAAATGCGAAGTAAAAAAAACTCTTATTATGTATCTTTGAACGCGAAGTGATGAGATCACGTGTATCGGAAAGCAACGTCAAGCAGAAAAATGTATCGAAAATTCGCAAAAAAGATAAGTGGGGCGACGGATATGAAGACAAATTTATCGAAAATTCGCGGAATACGGATATAAAGAGATTCTATTCAGCGACTGAAAGTAGTTTGCGAAATTACGTTATGGAGGTTTTGCTCTACATGGTGTTGCCAATTTATTATCCACAGAGAGCTTATCTAGTCGAGAGATCATACCTATACACAAAGTTAGGAAATTCCAGAATTTGAATGTACTTTGCGCCGCAGTATCGCAAATCCTGTCGAGAATGTTTGGGGAATTCTCTTTTTACACGAATTGTTTTGCTTTAACACTATTTTCAATATTCCATGAATTTTTTCGTTCTCTTCTGCGTTGTGACTTCGCATCAAGTCAGTTAGGTTATGTCGATCATATGCGTATATGACTAAGAATTTCCGATTTTACTGCACTTTTCAGCGACTTTTTTCAGTTTAGAACCACTAATTTACTATATTTCCACCTATCTTTTTTACACGACTTTTTTTACACGAATCTTTTGGCGATGTATCTATCGTGTAAAAAGAGAATTAAGTGTGTATTTGAAGAAAATTACAAATTGCGTAACTACGTAGAGGAAATATTTAAAGAGTGTCGTACATATTTTTAGAAAGAGGAGTGTACAGGCGCCTCTCGTTTAACACGGTTCCTGCAAAGCACGGTGTCCACGCGGTGTACATATTTTTGATTGATATCATATCTTAGTTTAAAGTATGAAGCTCAATACAATATTTTAGTTTAAATAAAAAATTAAGAAAATTTGTTATAACACGGTTTTGCGGCAGTACATTATGAATTAAGCGTGTTAAGCGAAGGACGCCCGTGTAAATAAATGCAATGAAAACAATTGAATTAGTGTTGCGTCGCTCAACTACAATACTGTTATAGCTAAAATGATTTCGAGAAATACATTTTCTTGTATTCGAATAGATTTTTATCCTAAGACTAAGGGTATTACAATGAGCGCAGAATTCTAGAGCAATGTCAATCTTCATTATTGGCTCAACACCGGTGTGTTAAGAACTTTTTCGAAATGCTTACAAGTTTTTTGCAATCGGACATGGTCTTGTAGATAAGAAGCCTGACCATCAAGTCGGAATGCCCGGCTTTCATTCCTCGGGTGATAGCAAAGCTTACTTACGATTGGTGTGTGAATGCGCGAAAGACCGGTCATGTACCAGCAACCACGTTGCGGCGAGAATCTGTTCGTTTTTCCTTACTTCCATCTCTCCGAGCTTGGTCGGGTCAGCACACATGACATTAAAGCAACTAAAAGAAAGCAAAAATGCTGATGTTTTATCGTTGGTGGATTGTCTGGGAATGCTTTTACACTTGAGAAGACTTCAAAAATAAAACATAGGCATTTTATTCATTCGAATAAACATTTGCGCTCTAGTCGGATCAATGACAAAGCTTCGGGTGTCCCGCCGGTTCTCCATAACCTCAAAGTAAAATGTTTTACGGCAATTACATGTTGGAAATTTACCAGTTTTTCTGAGAGCAGACATAAGCACAGGCTCATTAATTTCCTGCAACTTTCTTCTACTTTTCTTTTTTTTTAATTTACAGAAAATTTCAATACTTCAAAGCAAATGGACGGAGCTGTTGACACATCGGACGAAGATGAAAGCGAGGAGAGTGATGATAATATGGACGATGATGATAATGATGATTTAGATAAAGACGACGACGAAGATATTGAAAATGAAGGAGGTGCTGAAGAAGAGCCATTAAACAGCGAGGATGATGTTACCGATGAAGATGCCAGCGATCTATTTGATACAGAGAATGTTATTGTGTGCCAATACGATAAGGTAAGAAGAAGAATGAATGATAATGGATGAAAATATAAATGTTTTTTTTTTTTTTTATAGATTACACGATCGCGAAATAAATGGAAATTCTATTTGAAAGATGGTATTATGAATATTGGAGGGAAGGATTATGTTTTTCAAAAATCGAATGGTGATGCGGAATGGTAGTTACGCTTTTGGATTGTTATCTATGCTTTTAAAATTAAGTTGATGAAATATATGCATAAATATATATACATAAAAACGAAAATAAAAGAAGGGGAGAAAATTTAGCATTTTTTTGGATTTTTTAGCCCATTTACTATATCATTAAACTTTTATGTTTTTTTTTTTTTGTTTCTTTTGACTTATTATTGTGTATTATTTACATTTTTTTTTTTTTTTTTTTTTTTTTTTTTTTTTTTCTTAAATATATAACCTATTCATTTATATATATGATCAAAAATATTATAAATATTTTTATTTCCACTTTAGTATGCCTTCTATTTCGCTCTCACATCTTCATGTTATTCATTTTCGGCATAGCAAACATGTATATAATTATTCAAGCTAATGGTTTGTGTTCAGTTGATTATACAAAATTAATAGGAATCCTAATGATCATGAAATAAAATAGAAATATGTAGCAATAAAATGGAAATTGTTTGGTTAATTTTTTTGTTTTTTTTTTTTCTTGTTTTTATTTTGTTTTAATTTTACAAACTGCAACGAATGCTAGGAAAATAGGAAATTATGTTCGAATATTAGGTTGGAGCAAGGGAAATCCAATCCGGTATATCGCACGCAGTATCGATCAAAACGTTTCAGATTTATGCTTATATTGGAAAGGTGATATTTCGTTGCTTTGCTTGCGAGTCGCAGGGTGTTAAAAGTGGAAGTCAGCCAACAAAGAGAAAATTCGGTACATTCTACACCCAGGCGGCCGAAATTGCGTATGGTGTTTATGGTCCCCTTACTGTCACAGCCAATTACGTGCAATCTTGGTTTCGCCGATCCCGTCCAGATATGTTTGATATTAACGATACACCTCGCACAGGTAGGCGCATCGTTGAAAATCACACAAATAATCGATGGGCAGAAACCTGGGGATTGCCCAGGAGCTGAAGAGCGGTCATAAAACAGTTTTAAGTCATTTGCATAGAGATGGATTTAAAAAGTAGTTTGATGCTTGGGTGCCATATCAATTAACACAAAAAAATGATTGATCGAATTTCCATCTGCAAAGCCTTACCCTAAAGGCATGAAATCGACCCATTTCTTAAACGGATGGTGACTGGGGATGAGAAATGGGTCACATGCGACACATTATGCGGAAACGATTGTGGTCAAAACGCGGTGAAGCAGCTCAAACGATGGGCAAACCAGGACTAACGGACAGAAAAGTTTGTCTGCGCATTTAGTGAGACTGGCAAGGAATCAGTTGGAATTATGTGGCCAAATACTAAATTCGGATCTCTACTATCTGGTAACTGGACCTTTTGGAGCTAGCAATTGCCCAGGAACGGCCAGAATTTACCAACAGGAGAGATCTTGTGCTCTGTCAGGACAACACCAGGCCACTTACGTCTATAGCGAATGGCCGGAAACTCTGGGAGCTTGGTTGGAAAACTTTAATGCATGCTATATAGTTTGAAGAAAAGATTTTGAAAATCGATTACCAGAGTTTTTCGCCAATAATCATCAAGACTTCGATGAGAGAGTTATTATAAAGCTAAACTTAAAATGGCAACAAATTATAGAGGAAGGCGGTCTATATTTGACCAAGATTGGTAGTCCGAAACGTGTTTTGTAAAGTTATGGAGTTCACGTAAAAATAATGGGTATTTTTTTCCCCAACCTAATAAAAACTAACCTGATTTATTGTTAATGGCCAAAACGAATCTATCCGCAACCACGGAACTATCGAATGGTTTTATAAACTGTGGGATACGGTCCATCATTAAATACCCTACATTATCCCTACAGTCGCTCATATAACAACTTTTCGTAATAAGGTATTATATGGGAAGTGGTCGAAAAAACGGAACTGTACCAAATCATTTTCAATAACGTTCGTCATTGGGTCAAAACACGGCGGGTGTTAAAAATTTCATCAAAATATCTCAAAAATTGCTAACCGTAACTTGAGTACAGAAATACAAGGCGAACAGGTAAACTTGGATCGATGCAAAAAGTGATTCTCTATTGATCGGTATAATAAAAGGTGAGTCTATCTTAAGTCCTTTGGGATGTTGTATACATCGCCACAAAATTAATGCCAGGCCACTTACGTCCACAGTACCCACGTGCCACAAGTGGCACACTGATGTGTTTTGTCCCAAGGACGAACGCTATTGAAAATGGTTGGAGCCAATAGGATGGTGTAGGGCATCTAATGATAGGCCTTGTTCCACTATAGTGTCTTTACTTATTGTTTAAAAGATTTTAATTTTTTTACCAATTTTTCATTTGTCTATTGACTTACTTTTCTTCTTCTTCTTTGCATTATTTTGTTCTACATATGCCGATGATATCACAAATATTTCGTTGTAAATGCAACGGACGAGAAATCCAGAGAAATCTCGATACGAAAGTAATCGAATACCATCAACCCAAACTAGTGAACGTATCGTTTTTGCTTTCCGTATCGCACGACAGCTCGTATGTACAGGAACTGTATACTAACTCTTGGCTTATGACTTCTTTTAGTTGATTTTCCTCAATCCGATTAGAAAGGGATCTGTAAATCAAAGTAAAAGTAACGACACTCGTAGCGGCTTTTTACTCAAATACTGTTTATTGATAGGCCTCTGGTGTTAAAATCCGGAGTCGCCGTGACTGTATACTTGGGTCTTCCAGGCTACTTTCAATTCTTCTTTTAATCGCTTCTGAAAAATTTTTTTTGGATAACACCCTTTAATTTTATAGCACCAGAGAAAGAGAGGGAAAGAGAGAGAGGGCAGATAAACGTATCTAAAATAATTATTTGTTTTCCCAAACATTTTGCAATTTCTGTCATAAAAGAACACCGGGAATCTTTATATCCTTTAATATGTGCCTTTGGAAACGACATTGTCCTTCATTCTATCTTACAGCACTTGTGGAACAGGGTATGTTAACTTAGTACCGACATATGCGATACGCAGAAGGGCTTAACGTAGGCTCACCTTTTATTATACCGGTCGATTCAGAATTATAATCTGAATTGAGTTAAGCCTGTCTGTCCGTCTGATGTCTGTCCAAGAAAATTTAAGTTCAAGCTACAAGTCGCAATTTTTGAGATATTTTGAGGACATCTGGCACGCTGACGTGCTTCGACTCGAGTGCTATTGAAAATGGTTCGGATCAGACCACCTTTTCGACAACTCCCCATACAACTCATTATTCTGAACAGGTTTTATATGGAAAAAAATGCAATATTCAATATTTGTCGGCAAAAGTGGCTAAGCAGTAGTAGTTGGCCATTCTAAATTGCTATGACAACTTAAAACCGGCTGGGGCAATTTTTTGATCCCTCTCATATGATGACAATTGATGTTGATATGACAAAAAGTTTAAATTTTCAATACTTTATATGCATTATACTAATTTTGATATTTCATAAGATCATCCACTTTAAGCAAACGTAAAGTTTTTGCGACATTTGAATTACTGTACTGTTCGCCTGTCGATGACTATACTCATCACGTGATAGGTGTTTTGAAAAAATTTCAAAATATTCGACTAAAGATTCAAAATTATATTTTCATTGCTTTCGTTGTGGTGATATCGTTTACTTCGTCACGCCCTTTGATTCCTAGATGGGGTGAAGATTTATAAATATATTGCTCGATTATGTTTTCACACAAGTTTTCAGTAGTCTTTTTCCTAAAGGCTTACAAGGGTATCTTTTATTACTTTAGTTTATTTAAAACTCTACTGCACATAAGATTTGAAGTCACGATCAATGACTTGTTAGTCGAGACTTTTCACTCACTCAGTTACTTAGACGGATATGTTCACCTTTAAATCATTAATCAGTCGTTGCTTGACATCCTTTGCCTGAGTGGGTTGAGTGACCGAATAGATATTCGTTCTTGGCCGAGTCGTTTGATATCTAGACCTTGATTAAAGGATAGAGTTTTGTTTTGAGTAGCCAGTCCGGGGATTGCTTCTGTGCTTACGCAGAATTGTACGTAACGAAGGAGAGAAGTAGTTGTTGTGCGAAAGAATTTGAAACAATTTGGAAGGTCATCCTCATCATTTTATTGCATGCCGCTGAGCATATTAATATACTCCAAGTATCAAAGCAGATAGATTGGATTTAATCTCTCTGATTGGAAAACTCCTTCTCTCTTTTCGCACTTTTCGAAATCGGTTGTAAATATTCCAATCCACCAGATACAATCCTTTACGGCATGGCTATGTGCGAGCAAATTCAATTAATTGAAATTTTCAAGGCTGCGAGCCGGACTCGACCATATCAAGGGGAGGAAATTGCGCATGCCTGCTCTAGAAGTTCGTAGAATCATAAACTTAGCTCCTTCGATGTCTTTTTTATACCCACCACTGAAGTATGGAGATATACTCAGTTTGTTGTTTTTCATAACCCATGTAACACCCTAAAAGGTAGCTTTACCAAGAAATTCTGTGTAGATTAATCCGTGTCTGTCCGTGTGTACGGTCGTGCGGTGTTTATTGTTGGCACTTTTCTGGTCGAAGATATCGATTTCAAATTTGATAGAAACATTGGAAGTCCTTGCAAGCAGTTTTGTATTGAAAATAGGCCAAATTGGTCAAAGCAAAACGGCGCAATAGAGCGTAGACTGAACGCAACTCCGTTTTTTTGTAACAAAAATTGTTGCTCGTTACTGAAATTTACCACATATACTTTCCGAAGCCCTCTACTCCTTACGTGCAAAAATGGAATAAATCGGCCACGCCCACACAAAATTACAAGTGATTGAATTTTATGTTTTTCACTTTAGCAAGGTTTTATACTTATTTAGTATAAGACAGAATGTTTAAAACCATTTTGTATACTCGTCAAATGAAGATATATTAGTTGTCTAAAAACGGGTTAATTCTAAAATGGGTACGGTAGACATCGCGAACTGTTTTATTAATTTTTTCTTAATAATACCAGCGATATGGGTATCAAATAACGAGGCTTGGAGAGTGGAATGCATAAAGCTAAGTGGGTTAGTTCCAAATTAAATATCTCGGACGACAATGTAGAGGATTAATTTTTTTGTTACAATACCTTTGGATAGCACATAAAAGGTCTTGGCGAGCGGAATGCAAAAAGGTAAATGTGTTAATTCTAAATTAACTGAAGTGATTAAATTTTCTTAACACTACTTTTTAGTGATGGAAGAAAGATAAATTTTATGTCATTCACTTCTTTATAAGAATAAATAAAGACAAGAGACACCAAAGATTTTCGTCGTGGTAGGTATAGAAAATTCGGTCACGACCGAATATAATTTTCTTGTTCTTCTTTTCTTTTTTTTGTCTTAAATGAAGTTCTCTTCAATGCGTACTTTTCTGTCATGTTAATAAAGCTACATGCACTTGCCTAAGTGTGATGATGTGTGCTTTCTAGAGGTCAAGGGCTTTCCCTAGCTTAACGCTCGTTTTCGCCATACTATTTTGTTCATTTTAATCTATGGCCGATTAAAATTACACTTGATTCCTTGTAAATTTATTTGTTTAAATTACTAAATTACTTCATATCATTAAAACGCATGGCGTATAAGAATCTTAGCTTTATATATATATATATATATATATATCTATATTAGTTAATCTTTACATTTCACATACAATTTATTACGGATTGTTTATGGTGTGTATTGTAGTTTTGTTTTTGTTTTTCGCTTAACTACTAAAAGATGTAAATTTCAATTTAAAAGTTCTTTTTTTTTTTATTTTTATTTTTTTTTTTTCTTTAGAAAAACAATTGCTGTATTCTTCTCCTTCCACCTTCAGACACGGTAAAGTGCATTGAATACAGTCGCGAGAGGGAAACTAAACGACAAAAACAAAAACCATGAAATGTGCATACAGTTCTTGATTACTATATATTTCCATAATTTTGCGCATTTTGTAGCATTTAAAAAAAAGGAACCAAAAAAAAAAACCACAAAAGTGACTAATAAAATATCAGCGACTTTTTCTTCTTTGTTCTTTGTTTTTTTGTTTTTTTGTTTTTTCTTCTCAACTTAAGGATATTTGTCACTGTTTACAACTAACTTACTTATCTAAACAATCTTTAGGTAATATTTAAAAAAGAGAAAAAAGAAAAAAAAAACTTGAAAAATATTTTCGATTTAACTTTTGCAATTTTGTTATGATACGAATGAATGGAAAGTTTTAAACACAAGTAAATTAAATCTCAAATTTATTTATTAACTTTTTTTTTTTCTTCTTTTTTTTTTTATTAATGTGAAACAGCGTTTAATTTTTATTAATTTGCAGCTATCCTGATATCCGCATAAAGAATTTTTTTTATAAATTAAAAAGAAAAAAAAAAAAAAGAAGAAGATAATCATACATCATAAAGTTTTTGTGAACATCATTTACTCTTCATTATTGCTATTGTTGTTAGTTTCCAGTTTTATTAAGTATTATTAAAAAAAAAAAAAAAAAAAATTTATATATATATATATATATATATATATATATGCGTATATATATATGTACATGCATGCATACATACATACATACACATGGGTATATATATATATTAAAAAAATACATAAAATATTTTTTCCTTTTTAATATATATAAAAATTGCACGCTTTGAGCCGCAATTGCGTGTTGTGTGTATGTGTGTGTGTGTGTTTGTGTTTGTGTTTGTGTTATGTGCTAAAGCATTAAAAATGCGATAACGATCGTTCGGGTTTACGGGTATGACCGATTTGATTAACTTGTCAACAGCGCAATATTGATTTCTTTAACCATTTTCACACGATGTAACATTTTCTGTAACGCCTCTTTACTTAACGGTTGCGTCGAATACCATACAGGAGAATCCGGCACACAAGACCTTTCCGGTTGCAAATAGAATACATCATTACGCGTTTTAACACTTTCAGGACTGAAAAAATTCACAAAAAATACATATACAAGAAATTTTGAAAATTTGATAAAGCAATTCTTCAAAATAATCAAAAGACGAGTTATGCAACGTACGGACGGCCTATCTTTGCATAACATATATTTGAAATATGAAATATCAAGTTATAAAGTGCGATTTTGCCCAAATTTTAAAAATTTTATTATTTCCTTGTTATTATAATTAATTTGATCAGAGACTCGATATCTTAGCGAGGCTTTGTTGAAAACTCTCCGGCACTTGAGATTTGAACGCAAGACCTTTCAATTGTTATTAGTCAAAAACCTTTGGCTACTCGCCTGCTCAGCCGCATTTCGAAAACTTAAAAGCGATCAAAGCTTTTGTTCTCCTATTTTTTAAATAAAGCTTTATATGTAACTTTCCCTGAATTTTGTATGAATAAAGTGGAACGATGAACGATGCCTAGCATACCGTCCGTCTCCTATGTCAGATATATTTCAATTTGTTAGTGTCGATGACAGACATCATCTAAGGTACATATTAGATATGTAAATAAGTTTCTGCCGCTCCCCAAGAGGCGGCATACTACGGCGTACCAGACAAAACGGGGACTTTTCTAAGTTAAAATGCTATCCTCAACCCTTAAATGTTTAATATTAACTTTAATATTAAATCGAACTGGAATGTAGACAGTTGGCAACATTATGTGCTTAAGAGTCAATCTTTACACAACAATGTAAGAAATTTCGGATGCTAAAAAAAAATGCCGCTAAATTGCGACGGATAGGAAATAGCGTAGAAGTTACAATAATCGAAAAAAACATAAAGAGCCGTTTATAGCAAAGTCGATTGTTCTCCCACTCTATGGCGATCAGCCATTATCAGTTAACGACTCTTGATACCGATTGAAGGAAGAACGATCTGATCTGATCCGTTTAGAGGACGAAGGAAAGGACATATGTACTACACGCATGCATATATATATTAGCACAAGTATGTGTATATATATATTAGACATATATATATATAAATACGTACATATCACAGAAGCGATATCCCACATAGGCATTAAATAAAGGTAGGTCGCAGAAGGGAGGTGCATGGCCGAACGGCAAGTATTGTGGCTTTACTGATCGATTATTCAGTTATTTAGACCATGGGCTAATTGTATATTTAAAGTGCAGTTTACCGCAACTGAAATTTAACCCGAATATACCGACTTGTTATTCATGCTTCTAAATTATTTGGCTATGCGGTAACCTCTGCGCCAATGTTCGCGCATTTATTCAAGAAATCGCGCAAAAGAAGTTAGCATCACTAAACCAAGATATGTTACCCCCTATTGTATTCAGTGGATAGTGTTCGCTCTGCTTGTCCTTGTTTCAATCTACAACTTACTGGTAACCCAAGCATTACTGCAATTTTTATAATGATATCTAAAAATGGATAATTTTAGATAATCTTAGAACATGGGAGGACTGCATTTGTGAACGGAACTTCATATTCTGCCAAAAAGTTGCCGAAAAATTGCCGAACGCCGGACAATACTTTAAAAATATTTTGCTTTACTTTTCGGAACAGAAGCCGAAGAAAATGACAAATACTTATTCACAAGTCCGATGTTTCAATTCACTTAACCACACCCAGATTTCGTAACACTTTAGTTTTACTCGCGAGTTGAACGAGGACAATTTAACAACCCGCCTGTCGGCTAGCAACTACCTACGTTACGAAAACGACTTAAAAAATGAAGAAAAAGTGGGCGTCAATACAATTATTTCTAATCCAACCATGTTATGTTTAGAAAGTCAACGAACAGCTTAAGTGGTCTAGGAAAATAAATCGCACCCAAAGAATGTTACGCCTAATTATTACTATTACCGTATTTTTCGGACTGTGAGGTGTACCTTTTTACATAGACAAATGGACTCAAGTTTTGGGTATGTCTTATTGTCCGAAGGTAACATTAAAATATTCAATAAATCGTTTCGAAATTTGAGGCACGAGGAGTACAACAACAATACTTCAGACACAAGTACCTTAGCGAGATGAGTGCGAGTACCGAGACAGAAGGTGAACTGAATATCGCTAGTACGAGTTATGTCAACAATAAATAAAAATTTTGATCCGAAAGTAAAAGTAAAATATATTTTTCTAAATATCTTTCTATAAATTTAAGGTGCGTCTTATCGTCCGGTTCACCTTATAGCACGAAGAATATTGTATTTATTTTTTTTTTAGCATGAACCTCCAGAAAGAAATGAGGAAAGGCAAATAGAGAAAGAAGCATATGCCTTTACCATCTGAGCAGTACGCTCATTATAAGGACGACCGAAGAAGTAAACTCTATCGCACTGTGATTTGAAGCCGCGAACACAGACTTGATAGACGCAATTCTTACCTACTCCAACTACCCGATTCGTTGTGGACAATGTATATTATGAGCTTCGGCCCTGCCATTATCACAATTAAAGTACACAAATGATCAAAAGTGAAAAGTGAAGTGGACGAATAGAAGGGGGTGTGCCTTTAATTTCGGGCAAAAATCATGACAGCTTTAATGTTTCAATCGGACAATTTGGGCGATACACATTCTGATTGACGCTTTATTTTGTTTCTACTGGACAACCGGTAGTCATCAAAGCCCTTGGGACTTCTTCGAGAGAGCAAGAGATTCAGTTAACTAGAGGATTAGATATACTTACCATTTTGATAAATAAAACTCGTACAAGCGTACAGGACAACGCAAAGGATTATCTTCATTTTCTTGCTGTTCGTAGACCTTTTTCTTTCGGGGATTAGCTTCTATAAAAAAAAAAAAAGAAAACGAAAAAAAACATGATTTGAAATAAAATTAATATTCAAAAATATTTTCAACCTCTGAGGCATTGAGCAGACGTACCAAGGCCAGCTTGTGGCGGGTAAAAACGCAAAAGCACATTACGATTACCAGGGGCTTTAGAATTTTGAGCGTTACGTTTCCAATGTTTCATTATATGCGAGAATGATAGCTGCATATGTTCCTCCACCGTCTGAAACAAAGTTCAAGAAGGAAGCCAAAAATTTTCAAATAAAAGATTTATTTAAGACTTACTGTTAAATTAAAATGTTTTGTATTGAAAAACATAAGTGTACTCAGTAAAACATGAGGCGAATGTGCGCCCAATTGCTTGCACTCCCAAAGATGTTCCTCTTCAACTCGCGTTACGATGTATTCTATAAAAAAACAAAACAAGCAAGAAAAGATTGATTGATTGATTGATTGATTGATATGAAAAGAGAGAAAAAAAAGAAAAAAACTTACGCGAATCATTGTATAAAACTGAAAATTTACGGGCCACCTCATCTAAACAATCGGTAAATTGTTCATAATAGGGATCGGTGAATATATTATCAATTCGTCCATTTTCATAAAGATATTGTTGGATACCTTTTTTAAAATAAAAAAAAAAAAATGTAAGTTAATTTCATTGATTCATTCAAATGAATGAAGAATATGGAGAAAAAATACCTAAAACTAAATAGTATATTGTGTCAGGAGCGTATTCTGTGCCATTCGGTTTTCGGACTTCCTTTACAAATAAACACAAAGAGTAATTTAGCTCGTCAGCCGTCATCTGCAGTAGCTCTGTTTTGAATGTGCGTCTTCTCATAGAGCTTTTCTCAATGTCGGCATTTTTCGTCATTACCCATTGCTTCCAGGCGTTCACCCCGAATGTATACTTCAGACACATATTGGCATCAGGTTTTTCAGCTGGTTGTATGGGTTGAGCAGCGGGCTGTGCAGTAGGTTCCATCTCTTGTAGACGTTGACGTTTAACCGGCGAACGGCTGTTACGTGGGGAAACCGGTGATGTCACAGAACCCCTTTTTCGACCTCGGCTTCCTCTATTTTAATATGAAATTTAAAGTTTTTTTTTTTTTTTTATTATTATTTTTTATATATTATTTAATTATTGAAAAAACTATAAATTTTTTTACCTTTGATCCATCATATGATGTTGCATATGATGACCGCTCATATGACTCATGGTATCGTCATGTTGAACCATACCAGGTGGAGGATTGGTTATTGTATTAGCAGTCATAGCAGATTCCAAGTCAACAGTATGAGTTGGCTGATCATAATCACCCGTTGCCATTTTAAGAGCCATTTGCAAGACATCTTCACCATAGGAATTATTGGTGACATCTACTTGTTGTACACTATTATTATATTGTAATGAAACTACCGCTGGATCCGGTTTCACTTCGTCCTCCGAATCCGAATCGGATTCGCGTTTCTCTTCGGCGACCATTTCAGCCATCATTAATAATTCGGCTTCGAATGGATCGGCAGGCATCTTATCTTGAATTTTTTTAATTTCTTTCATTATACCCTGAGCGGAATTACGCGTAGTGGGTATAAAAATAGGCACAGGTATTGGCAATGGTATAGGGACTGGTACTGGAAACGGTGCAGAATACATATACATCGGTTGCGGTACATAAATTGGTACCGGTACCGGTATTAATACCTTATTCGAGTAATCCTTATCCGTTTGCGTGCCAACCGTTATAGTTTTCGGCTCACATTGAAAGCCTACTGTCATCGTTTGAGGTTTGCAACTGGTTTGTACATTACGTACAGCCGGCGGATATGGAGGTACTACAACAATTTTTGTCTCCGCCTTCTCTACTACGGACTTTTCCATCATATTATTGCTACGTTTATTAACTGTTCGAGGTGGTGACGGAGTCGGTGTACGATCAATAATTGTACTCTTGCGTGGACGCCCTCTTACCAATGCCGCACTCATATTATTTGCCTGCAATGATGTCGGCGGCGGTGGCGGCGAATCCATTTTTCGGCTTCTTATTCTTGTCCGTCTCACTGTTACATTGCCAATCATTGTTTCCGTTTCTCCGCTAGCTAATGATGAAACAGTTGATATAACTGGCATTGTCGGCCCCTTTTTATTATTTGCACCGGTTTTATTTGAAATTTTTAACTGTTTCATGTAAAAATTATGAAAATTATGAATAAAAAAATAATAAAAATTTATCTTTCAATTTTCATTCAAATTTTAGCGTTCGTTTTAACCTAAAATATATTTGAATTTTCATCGAAAAAGAGAAACACAAACATACATACACGCACATAGAGAGTGAGAGAGAGAGAGAGAGAGAGACGATTACTAATGGGTTGTACGTACACGTATATCGTTATCAAAAAAAAAAAAAAAAAATTCACTTAAATCATTACAACACAACAGTCGGACAAAAAGTATTATTTGTTTTGACATTTGATTCAAACATAATCGAAAAAAAAAAAAAGAAAACAAATTTCAAACATTAATAAATTTCTGTTTACATAAAATGGAGAGCGCAGAACTAAGCTTATAAACAACGACTTATCTCTCAAAAGAGAATAAAATTTTGTTATTAAAAAAAAAGAAAAAATTTGAAATGTTTTTCACAAAAATGAAAACAAAAGCAAAG
Source organism: Glossina pallidipes (assembly GCA_000688715.1). Lineage (NCBI taxonomy): Eukaryota > Metazoa > Arthropoda > Insecta > Diptera > Glossinidae > Glossina > Glossina pallidipes. The sequence continues at coordinate 614,298 of KK499929.1, read as the reverse complement.
CGAATAAAACTTAAAAAGTTGAGAGAGAGAGAGAGCGAGAGAGAGAAAGAAAATAGGCAGGCGAGAAGAAGAAGCCAACTTCCTCAATACTTGATGTGTTCTCTTCTCTTAAGCAATTTTTTGAATTTTTAGATTCGAGATATAAGACACAAATTCATTGGCTTGGTCCATCTTAACTCAATATCCCAAAAAAAAAAAAAAAATTTTGAAATCACGCTAACAGTTTTCTTTTTAAGTCTCGCTTTTTTTGACGAGAAAAGCTTGAGAAATCCCCTTCGCCTAAACTTATATTTCTCCTGTTCCACGGCGGTTAGATATGCATCACTGGATTATGAAAGATGATGCAAAGGTTTGTTTACAAAATTGGAAGAGTTATTTATGCTTGACTTCGTATATCAACATTGGTGGATTTCCCTTTCAATTCAATTTTGATTTATTTGTGCTTCGTTTTTTGCTTATTTCGCCTCGCCTTTGTCTATTTAACATTCTGAATCAGTTAAACTTTGTAATGGACAGTAATTGGCTGACTACCGCTACACCTCTGCCTCACTAATTACGAAGAACGGGGTGGTATACTCATTTTGTTTTTTTCCAAAATATATGTAACACCTAAAAGGAAGCTTCGGAGAGCCTATTCTGAGTTGATTTAACCATGTCCGTCCGTCTGTGTGGTGTGTGTTGCTGGCCTCTTCTGCTCGTAAAACTAACGATATCGACTTCAAATTAGGTAAAAACATTGGAAGGTTCTGCACGCAGGTTGGTATTAAAAATGGGCCAAATTGGTCAAAGCAATAGCCTCCAGTGAAGCGTAAACTGAATGTAACTCCGTTTTTCTTAATAAAAAATTTGTGGGTTCTTACTCGTTGCTCGGAAATTGTAAAAGTGAGAAGACTGATAATTACCACATTTGCTTTACGAGACACTTTATTCTTTAGGTCCAGAAAATGGGACCAATCGGCCGTGTCCACACAAAGTTACGAGTATTTAAATTTAATTTTAATTTCAGTTGTTTTCAATTTTTTGAGGTTTATTGCTTACACTCCTCAAATGAAGATATATTATCTGCCTAAAAATGGGTTAATTTTAAAAGGAATACCGTAGATAATGCGAATAAGTTTTCCTTAATAATACCAGCAATATGGGTATCAAATAAAAGAACTTGGAGAGTAGAATGCGAAAAGCATAGTGATGGGTGTGCGAGATTCGATCCCCGCCGAATCTAACTTCCATACTTCTTTTCTTTTTTTTTTGTGTTGAGATTAACTTGACCAAGCCCATAAGCTTGGCTTATATATCAAATCAAATAAAATTCTGTAAAATAGGTGAAGGAAAAAAACTTTCCTTTCTTGCTATTTAAGAAAATGAACTATCACCACAGGTGACAGTCACTAGACTAATATATCATCTAACGTATTTTTTGGATTGTAAGACGCACTAAAAATTTAAAGATCAACATTTTTATTTATTGTTAACCTGACTGATACTAGCAATGTACACTTTCGGTACCAACACTCGTTACGTTAATGTCACCGTCCGTATTAGTTTCATCTGAACTATTATTATCGTACGAGGCCTTCGCCTCCATTTATTTAAAGAAATAAAAAAAAAGACGGAACTCCGCAAGGTTCGTCGCTGGTCGGCGGCTTTCTCGCGTAAACTTTTTGCTTATGAAGTCTTCAAATAGGCCAGTATTTCGTCATGCTGTTTTTCTTGACATGTACCGAGAAGAGTCACTTTTCATTATTATTAGAAAGCTTTCGTAAATCGTCAATCGCATAATGTGTCTTTATGACGCTATCTGGTAAAACGTAAAAGCTCATGCCGCATTTTTATTGATTTTCCAAGATTGTGTCTATGATTTTCCTAATTATTCCCCTCTTGATCGACTTGTTTTCTTGAAGGCCCTTATTCAACTCGACCACTTGGAGTATATTTTTTCTTTAAGAAGCTTTCCAACCGGTCGGGATTTTGTTGTACTCCTTTTTTTCAACATGTAACGGGGGGGCGCCTTTATGACAATGACTGGTAATATGTAGAAATCCATACTTTACTTTCATTACTTGCCCCAAAGATCGCGGAAATTAAGAGAGAGAGAAATCAAAATAGGGTTAAATTTATGTTTCTGTTTTAAGGAAATCTTTTTGAATCGAAATTTAGTGGAATTTGACAGGGTTCTCAAAATGTACGTAGAAATTGAAATTCAAATTTTTCGTAATCAAAGGTAAAGTAAACTTTTTGTTATGCCCTACGCCAATTGTGGGTAATGCGGACGTACGTAACACGCAGAAGGGGATAGACCTACGGAAAATTCGTTATAAGGAGAAGATTTGCAATTTTGAAAATTTTTCCACAATGCTAAGCAGGAGTCCTGTAAGGTTAAGATGGAGTTTCGTAGGAATCAGACCATCGCACATGTTACCCCGGATGGGTCCTCACTGTTAATGACGCTTAAAAGACCGTAGAATTGATTTCTTCCTAAGTATAAAATTAATTGCATCGATCGATCTTAGGTCCGATGATTAATAACAAGCAGTAGCATTTTTAGCTAAGTGAAGTTTGCTTCTTTTTCTTTTGATTTTAAGTCAAATTCAATGAGTCTTCTTAGTATACCCTATACTACCTATGAGTTAAGAGCATATTACGCGAACTCACTGATGCTCTTAGATTATTTTGATACTCCATTGAATTATGTGAAGCAATTAGTCCACTGTTTCGATATAATGGGAAATCTTTTTTTGGGGGCTCTATCCTCAAAATCAGCTCAAGCTTTCCGCGGCGCGTGATACAACAAAAAGGAGAAAAAGTAAAAGGTAAACCTCAACAGACGACTACCTCAGTAGAAACAAAGGTAACGTCTGTCATACTGTCTGTAAAATTCTATTTTTAATCCTTCCGGATGTTACATGCGTCTGCGCAAACTTAATATACTCTATACTATAACAAATATTGCAATTTTTAAGGTGAACAAATCTCTGTAAAAAAAAAAGACGTTCGATAGTTTTTCTGTCTGTTATAGGTCACAGTACCGGAGACCATTACGTCATCAATGACATCGACAACAGTTACGCGCCAAATACAATTATCGGGGTTTAATAACGCTTGTCTACTAAACGAATGTACACCGGACACTCGTGATATATTTGCTCTTATTCTCCTGAATACGAATAATGTCGGGACAGATGGACAGATCGTTGATGCTAATAGTTTCCTGCAATGTAAGCAAAACTCTCATAGGGAAATGTACGACAACAAATTTTCTACGTTGTGCCATCGAATACCGTGCACTTACATTGGCTGTAAAGGCACAACCGCTTTAGATATCGAAGTGTTTGCAAATCCTAATTGGTCTTGGCTGATATGGCTATCCGTTACCACTACTACTGAAATTTTAACTAATAATGTTCAATATTTTCCTTGGAATTTTTTTTTTCTGGGTTCAAAAAATTGCCCCGGTCCAAATTTTCATACCAATTAGTTAATGTCAAGATACTATTGCTTAGCCACTTTTGCCGAGAAATTTTGAAAATTGCAGTTTTTTTCCATACAAAGACTTTTCACAATAGGGCGTTATGTGAAGAATGGTCGAAAAAGTGGACCGATTCAAACCATTTTGAAAAGCTTTCGGTCCTGGGTCAAAACACATCATTATACCAAATTTCATCGACATAACTCCAAAATTTCGGCCTGTAACAATTTTACATGGACAGACATCAGACGGACTGACAAGCTTCGATCAATTCAGATTATAATTCTGGGTTGATCACCATAATGACATAATGGTTTTATCTTCTTAAGAAGCTCTTTTGCGTGTTACATACGTCCGTGCTAACCTAATGTACCTTGTACCACAAGTGGTGTAGGGTATAAAAATCGCATAAAAGAAGAAATTGTTTAGGACATTCTAAATTCGCACAATACACAAAAAGTTGGGTAGAAGAAATTTCGCGCAAAAAAAAGGACGCATTTGTTGTATACTTACTTGTGGCTGTTGATTAACTTTCAATTTAACTCGTTTCGGCAAACCAGTGGGAAAGGGTGCGGAATTTTTAGCGCTTTTCTGCGCTGATTGTTGCGTTTGTTGATTTGCGACAGAAGCCGATTGTGCTTCGTTTTCTAAGGTGAGAGGAGCTCGAGCAAATTGACTCTGAAATTGCATAACACAAGTATAATTGCAAAAATTACGCATGGAAGCATCCGACATCGTCAGATGATATTGAGGAGTCGCCATTGTACTGCAATTATCGCATTTAGTTACGGTACGTGAAAAAGCATTTATCGAAACTCCGTACAATGTTAAGCAATTTAATGAGCACATAATAATATCCTGATTATCTTGATGCTTGACAATCATATCGAAATTATATTTTTTCACTTTGCACCACTGACACGAGACAATGTGACGATTGACAACAATGTATACGTTAAGACAGATGCGCGAGCAAAAGACTTTAGCACGCTTCTCCGCATAAATGGTAAAGGATTCGTTGGCTTTGCGTTCAAAATATTTACAACACATGCCGCATTGATCGGGTACAATTTTGCTAACAAATTTGAAGGCCGAAAAACATGGATTAGAACAGAAGGTGAGCTCTTTTTCATCTAATATGATTTCAACACGTACAGGCTTATCGGTATTGCAGACAACGCATATATCATTTCGTAATTTCTTTTTTGGATTCGCCATATTATCGTAACGACGCATACAGGCTTGCGAACAAAAATCTTTAAATTGCTCTTTATCGCCTACCGGGGCCAAAAATCCTTCATTCGCTCCCGATATATCTTTTTGACAGCAAGAGCATGTTTTCAAGCCCTTCTTGAATTCGTTTAAACAAGCCGCACAACAAAATTGCCGAATATCGAAACCGAAACGCACACAATATTTCCCTAAAGCGTTGTGTGGCACCTCACCTTGACACGTCTGACAGCTAGCTCCGATAGTGCGTTGATATTTGCCTAAACATATTTCATTGCAAAAATCCATAGTTTCCCATATCAGATTTCTATCGCCCATTATTATTTCTTCGAAGCAATCGGAACACCTTCGCACGAAGCTCGCGCTTCGTTCCGCTCGGGCCGTTTCAACTTCTTCGCTTGAACGCGTCACAACCCGAGATTCAGATGTGCTCTCTTTCGCTACATCTCCCGAAATTGTCGTGGCACCAATATTCCGCACACGTATCGAATGGCGTTTCAATTTAAATTTATCAGGTTCCTCGGCATTCAATAGATTGAAGCAATCATCGTTACATATATAATAGGTTTCTTCGTCTTGTTTGAAAAAGTATTTACACGATTTGCTTTCTTTGCATTGCATGCAAATGGGTATAAATTGTTCACCCGATCCTTGACCGCCACCACCGATTTGCTGATGCTGATTAAGTTCATTTGCAGACAATTCGTCCAAAAGGAATTTTTTTCGTCGTATAAAATATTTACCCGGATGTGCGGATATTAAGGCTTCGCAACACGATTGCTGGCATAAATATTCAAAATCTGTTGTATCGGGATTTTTAAAACGGAAACCACACAATTTCTCTTGATTGCACTGTTTGCATGATTTTGTTATGCTTACAATCCATGCGATTATAATTTTTGTTGTATTACCCGCCTCCGTAGTGCTCGTATGTAGCTCCTCTAATAATGGTTCATCGGCATCAGCATTCTCTCCGGCATTGTTCTCTGCAATATAGAGAATCGCTTATATAAATTAATAAGTAAAAAATTTACATTCGCCTTTAAGCGAATTCAATATACCCACCACCTGGTCTCTATTTACCAATAAAAGTACATGAGCGGATTTAATTAATTAATTAATTTTCACAAGCTAATAAGTCCTTTACTTGCAAAAGAAAAAAAAAAAAAAAATACAAGCTTTCTAGGTTATAGGTCTCGAATTCATTCAAAATATTGTCCAACGTTAACCTTTCCTCTGGCCTCTTGGTACTGCCACCATACTAAATATGTGCCGCAAACATGCCTTTTTCGTGCCACGCACGAAAGAATTTCTTTTTTGCGTAGGAATAAGTATTGGTGTTGCTTATTTGGGCTATAGCCATTGACCATGGATGAAGTAAGATATTAGACTTTGGGCTCACGAATATTTTGTAGACAAGGTTTTACGTTAACCTTCTGGAGCGACTTAATTGCATTGTGTTTAGCACTAGTGGAAGCGCTGCCAAGACACGCTATGGACTATTCATTGTAACAATGAAAGGAAGCAATGTGTGTTAGCATAACCTGATATCTTTATTTTCTACACTACTTGCGGCACAAGGATGCATTAACATGTACAATACCCGGAAGGAATTGAAGTAGACCCCAACTTTTATTACACCAATATAAGCTTGTCAGTCCGTTGGTCTTACTTGTGCTCAATCTACAGGCCCCAATTTTTCAGATTTTTTGATGAAATTTATTTCACGAAATTGTTTTGGCCCAAAAGGGAAAGCTATTGAAAATGGTTCGGATCGAACCAGAATGTTTTATTTTAAAAAATCGATATATAGATAACGTACAGAATGACGTAGGGCATTTAATGATGGGCCGAGCCCTACTATATTATACTTCTGTCCGTTTTTTGTTGGTGTTTTGCCACTTACAACACATGACAAGTGACGCGAGAAAGTAAACATGTCTAGCACATGCCATTTCAGCGGTTCTAAAGTTTCCCGGACGAGTGTTGCAATATTTAATAGAGCTTTGGCACGCTGGAGAACCCATTTATCACATCTATGACTATATGGGATTTTTTTGTCTTTAATAATAGTCTCATTAATTATTTTGGTAGCGTTTGCCAGAGATGACTTCAAGAATCGTAAATATATACCTTTGCATTCGATATTAATGGTTCGTGTAAGTCTTGCGCTTTTTGCGCTTTCCATTATCGTCAACTATCTTCATTTATCATCGCCCCTATGCTATTCGCTACCACTTCACTTTCGTTTACATAAGAAAGGCATATACTTTGCCGAAATCGTACACATTCCAACATAGAGCCTAAGAAGCAATACTTCGGTGTGGAGAAATTACAAGATTATGCATTACTGCATCATACCATAAAAGCTGCGCTCTTTCGAAAATTTGTAAAAAGCCAAATGCCAAATGGATATGCGGGTAATGTGTCGATATAGCGATTATTTTTCGCTGCAATACTAATAATTGAATTTGATGTCCCTATTAAGTCTGATTTTAAGATCAATAAAGTGCCCTGAGCGGGCTTCGAAATTATTTTTCGCTAAAAAATGATAACTAAGCTTGATTACTGTGTTGTTCTGTGCCCGGCTCAATTGTTACGCTTAAATATTTATTGACAGCCAGTCAGGGTAATCGCTCAGTGCTTATTGGCCATGCGTTGAATTTCCTATTAATTATAAGATTTGTGCTAAAGAATAGCAATAGTGATCGCTTCTCCTTGAAATAGTTATAACCGCGATTGTTCGCCCTATTTTGAGGAGTCAAATTTATTATGTTCAAGTCTTTACTTTGAGTCGAGTAAGTGGCTAAAGTGCGACAATACACTACAGAAAAGGAAGGAAGTAAGTTTTAACGAAGTCATGGGAGGACGAAATTGCAGCATTTTTCTTCTTTATGAATTTTTAAGATTTTGAAGAATGAAAGCAAGCGACAAATTTTCGGACATGGATCGATACTATTTACTGTTACTTTTTTTTTTTAATTCTTATTTTATTACCATAAACATATACTTTTTACCGGTGGTGGATAGAAACAATGTTAGAAGAGCTATATGATGTGTTGAGTTATGAATGGTTTACCTTGGTCATCGTCATTGTTAGGATCTGCTTGATTTGTGGCGACTTCAGCTTCAGCCCCAGCTTGTTTGGTAGCTTGAGCTTCGGCATTGTCTGTCGCAGCGGAATGGGAATGAATAAAACGTATGTGACATTTATATACGTATGTACATAATCAATATCGAATGAGAATGATAAATGATCTTTTATTATTTTACATACATTACAAACCTATACAAAATATACTTGCAATAAATGGCGATTCAACTTACCGCTGGTTGTTCGTTCTTCCTGAGATTCTGTTGTCTGATTCTCAGTAGATGTTGGTGGAGCAGTTTCGGGAGCCGATGCAACTTGTTCGGCATCTTCTTTTTCAGCATTTTCCCGAGCTAAAATTGCTTGTTCTTTCTCTGCTTCAGTGACTTCATTTTCCGTATCATCTGGTATTAGGCATACATCTGATTCCTCGGGTTCTTGAACATTCTCTACTGGTTCTATTAAATTTATATTAAATGCAATTAGAAATTGGAATCAGTTGAGAATTTGATAAACCTACCGTCTTCATCTTCATGCTGTTCGGGTTCGCCTCCGTCATTGCTTACATCTTTACTCGGAACGGTAGCAATTTCTTTATCAGGACTTTTACTATGACTATCCGTAGCAACAACGGGTGCCTCTTTCTCTGCGTTTTCTGTCTCTTCGCCCATCGCCTGATCCTCTTCGACTTCTGCATCAACTTCGTTGACACTCTGGTCCATCGGTTCCGTAGATTCATCTTGATTATCATTAACAGCATTTTGTTCACTTTCTTTTGGTGGAGATGAATTACTATAGTATTGCATATCTGCATCTTGATTAACAGCATCTGTTTCTTGTTCCATAGCATCCATAGCATCCATGGCATCTTCATCATCTCCTTCTCCTTCATTTTCTTCTAAAGTTTCAGTGACAACTTGATCTTTAGCAACGCTCTCCGGTCGTTCTTGAGGTAAGGTATTATCCGCTTCGCCTAACATATCCGATTCATCAACTCCAGACTGATTATTATTATTGGCAGATACGTTAGCATCTACTTCCTCAAAACTACGAGATTCTTTCCCAGCTTCAACATTAACACCATCATCAACATGACTGCTTTCATTAACGTCTTCTTCATCTTCCTCCACTTCCCCCGCAACGTCACCCTCACCCTCACCGTCGCCGTCACCATCACCATCACCATCACCATCGCCGTCACCGCCACCACCACCGCCTTCTTCTTGGTTGCTATCGTCTGCTGGCGCCCCAGCAGATGTAGCTTGCGAGTTTTCATCAACGTCAAAAGTTCCCTCTGATATTTGCTCAAATTCATCATCATTACCCTCACCTTCCTCCCGGTTAGCATCACCAGCAACCGATGTGTTATCTTCACCGTCTTTGTACTCCGACGTCTGCGTTGTCTCTTCATCAATCTTCAAAAACGCCGATTCGGGACGTGCCGTTGAATCAGCGCCGTCTGTATGAAAGGAATCTAAACTTGATATTTCCTCCATTGCCCAATATATTTATTTAGTTCACACAAACACGATGAGGGATGTATAAGCATTAACTAAAAATTAAATGAAAATTCTTTATATCTTTTTTTTCAAGTCTATCTATAACTTAAAAATAATAAGTAGTGTGTAACACGAGCAATAATTATGATCGAATTGGAACCAAAGGTCTGACAACGTAAAACATTTCATGTCTACTCAAACATGTCCGTCTTTCCGTCCTTCATTCTAGCGGTTATAAATGGAAATCGCACAATGGTAGATACTAACGAAAGCAGTCCAAGCTTATATTATAATCTTATCTGAGGAAATGAAGAAAAAACCTTCGCCCTGGTAAGAGGAAATGTACGGCGACAGATATTAAGGGAAGTATGTTAGAACGACATTGCTCTTGCGACTATGCCAACGACGAATCGTTCGCCTATCGTATTATCATACATTGTGCCTTCGCGTAGTTCACATATGTGGGAAATCCGACAGGTGTCGTTAGCTTCGACAACGATTTCCTTCATCTATTCTGAAAAGAAGGAGCTCGACCTGCTTTATTATTCATTATTATTCATTGAAATTATTGGGTTCATATTTTTTTTTTTTAGATGTGAAGATTAAGTGGACTAAGTTAATATATAAATATCGAAGTAAAGCTTGAACCTTGAAAGTGAAAAAAAAGGATTTTTTCAATGAATTTCCCTTCTCTATGAGTATTTACGATGTCTTTCAGTTTTTTTTTTTTAGTTTTCAAAAAATAAAGAAAGGAAAGAACTCCTTAACTAAAAAGGTCTTTGCGAAACTCCTACAGACCAATCGTTGCTATTATCAATCAAAGAAAAGTTTCAATGAATTTTTTACTGCTATCGAGATCGGTCGCAACCTAAGAAGTGAAGAACTGTCAACCCCAAGACATTTTGTGTTGAAAATATGTTGAATTTTTCGCTACCGATTTTTTCCGTGGAGTCAATAAGAAAATTTTATCTCATGGTAAAAGGAGTCTAATATACAGTTAAAGCGTCCATAGATTGTCACTTGTTGCAGAGAAGGTTGCAGATACTGTCTGACGCTTTGTTATAGAAAAGAACGAGGAAGATCATCTGGAAATGGCTTTTGAGGAGGAAAGTAATTGTTCCAAAGGGGACCGTTTTAAGATATTTCTAATGTTTGTAATAGAAACTACCTATGGGTTATTATGAAGAAATTATGCAAAGATCCGATTTGTGTCTAAGACTTAATGGGACTTGCAACTAAGGAAAATCTCCCACAACGTTTCCTCATTTGCAACAAATGCTTAGAATTTAATTATTTCAAGTTGTATCTAAAATTGGATAGGACTTGGAATTAAAGAATATTTACATAAATATCACTACCAGTTAAGATGAACTATTATTCCAGCAGACAAGTATTACTTCCCAGTGTCGTCTTTTCCCCTCGACCATTTGCAAGGATGTATAACGTGTGACGGAATTTTTAAAAGAAATCCAATTGCTGCTCTACTTGATGACTATACCTACGCGGCGAACCTCATACAACGATCAACATAAACAATTCTGATTCCGTCCACAAAAGAAGAAAAAAAAGAGAAAACTTTTTCTCAGCGTGAACATGTACATATCCCACGTGTTCAAGTTCATTTAAAAGGCAAAAGAAAATCTCCCAAAAGCCTCGCCTATAGAGCACAAATCTCTTTTATCGTATAAACTTTTTTGGAAACTTTAATTATCATTTAATGATTTAAATTAAGATTTCTTAACATCCTGGCAATTGGTCACCTTAATATTGCTTTTCCCGCCGTTATGATGCGCAAAAAACAACAAACATAAAGCAGAGCCGCAACCTTTTTTTTATAGAATGAGAGCAAAACGAATCACAAAAAAATAAACACTCTCTTACAATTTTTATGTAGACAGAATCGTCATAAAATTATAATTCCAAAGAGTAATCCATTTTGAGAAGTTCGAAACGTACCTTTTCAATAAATCTATCAAATTTGTATAGATGTAATAGTAAACTTATTTCGTATAACAGCAATAGTATCCAAAAAATGTGGGACTATACAAGTTTTTTCCTCCTTTTATTTTTTTTTTTTGATATGTAGAAAAGTACAGCAAGCACAGTGGGTTCACTACGAGTGTAATGTGCGGCTCAAACACATACAGTGTTCATCAAATATATAATAACACAGCACTTTTTTTTTACATTCCCGTATGATATATGATAAAAACTATTTTCCCTAAATCCAATTAATTGCATATATGTATATATATTTTTTTGAAAGCAAAAAATATAAAGGTGCGATATTTTTATATACTTATACACTCAGCCTCCTACAAGGAATGAGGTGGAATAAAAATACACAAGCGAAACAAAAAAGACCAAAAAAAGAATACGCTGCTGCTACTTGGTGGTGAAACGTAAGAGTAATCACTACTTATGTCAATTGCAATGTTTAACGCGAATTTTTCAATTTCCTTACATTGGCTTTGCTACGTAAGTACCGCGATATAATTATTAATATTCACTTTTACATCTGTTATATGCAATGATTTTTATAAAATAACTTTAATTATAAATCCGTATAATATGTGCAGCACACATGAAAGTCTAATCGGCTTCTTTACAACCACAGGGAAAACTACACAGAATACTGCTAGAAAGAAGTACAAGAAATTATTGTAAGAGATTGACAACATGCACACATGGTTACCACTTTTCAATTTAACTCGTAAAACGTTTTCATCGACATTTTCCATGAAAATCCCAAACTTTTTTTATTTTTTATTATTTATTCAATTGTTATAAATGTGATCTCCGTCTCAAGAAATATTATTCAATAATATACTAAAATACATCAAATATATAGTAAAAATCTATATACTTTTTGAAATGTGGCTGGCGTTGACTAAATTATTCCTTTCTAAATATATATTAATGCAAATGTAAAATGTCAACAGGGTTGCCGTAATTCCTCTTTTGCAGTAGAGTTTAAATACTGCAACTGACATTGTATTGAAATGCTGTATTTCAAATGGATGTATTATTTACAAAAATATGGTCAAATATTTCAAATAAGTTTATTCGGGGACAAAAGTAAAATAAGCATTATTGAGTCTGTGCACAAACATGCACGGAAAGTTATAATTATTACAAATGTACGTAATATTTAGCATACTTCTGACGCAAATCATTACACAAAAATGGACTACAGACATGGCGACATGCTTGTATTATGTTGAAATCAATACAAATTTAATCATTCAAATTTATATAAAATTCGAATTTCTCTGGTTTAGATTATGGACGTCTTTCCGATAAAAAAAAATAACATCCCAGTAATTAACAAAAGAAAACAAACTGTTGAAAGTTCAACTTATTGCAAACATTTTCGCGAAAATTGAAAAGAAATGAAGTGAATGAGAGATATATTTATTTTCTTTTAATATCAGTACACATTTGTTTACACTTGATAGCGTTGCGATGCCAATCTTTTGTTGTCAAATATGTAGATAATTTTCGCATTCAAAATCTCGACAGATCTAGATAAAATGAGGCTCAACAAAACGCTTCAATTGTATTAAATTATTTCAAGGGCGGAGAATATATCAATCATTTACGGAATATTGGGGTAATACTAAAGAATAATAAAATGATCGAGTAAATGCTCAGCTAGGAACCCTTTTACCAATCAGCCATGTGTCCATGTATCAGTGAGTAAATTGTCTAATGTACTAAACAATTTCCTTTCCTTCTTACGTATTGTAAGTAATCATTAATAAATCTCCTTAACTTCAATCAAAACTTGATCCAAACCGCTTATAATTATGATTAGTTTTTATAACGAATTTCTGTTAAAACTATGTTTTTGTTGTAAATTTTAAATAGTTTTGAATTTACTTCAATGAGTCTCTTCTTTCTTCCCTGCGTCAATTGTTATGTTTTCTACCAGCAGCTCGTGAAAAATATTTTACATTTAAATGTTCTCGTGTAGAATTTTTATTTTACATTTTGCCATGGCTTCCGATCATTTCCTGCTTTGACTAGCTGATTGCTGTAGGCAGAAAAGCCATACTTTTTCTCATCAATAATTGATTTCGATAGCTCGGAATCGGTAAATCCTGACCGGAAGTTGCAGACAGATAACTCACGCTTCTCCTCATTCATGATTGATTATGATCCTTCGCAGTCACCAATCAACCACCAGTTGATGTTAGATGCATTAAATTCTCCTGCATCTGATCCAGTCTTTTCATACATTTGAAGACTTAACCTAATTACAATTTATGTAAAAAAGTCTTAAAACAGTAGACAATTAATGCAAAGGTGTTAGAAAATAAACAATGTGTCTATCAAACTCCGTATCAGAATTCCGAATAATAGGCTTTAACTATTGGTTTAGTTAAAACATCAGTAATGGGCATTAAGAAGAGTAGTCTTAATGAATACAAGAGGACAAGAGGAGAAGGATAAGGAAATCAGGTTAAAAACATCATTTAGATTGCTCCAGAAAACCCTAAGTGGATTAAAAAGCAGGCAATTTAATCTGCATTGGCTAAGTTTAATGAAAAGAAACTTCCTTGCCGGACGGACAGGAACGTTAAAATTAATCGCACTCAAAAAAAAGGGCGAGTCAATGGCACCATTAATCTGCTTCACCATTAAAATAATGCCCAATACCATCCTACGTTTCTCAACTGACGGCAAGCGTATAAGTAAAGCAACCTATTTTCATAAGGAGGAAGAGGGATGGTTGGGCCTCAACACAAATTTCTTAGAGCAGATAACAAAAATTGCTTTTGCAAAGATTCAGTGGAATTCGCATAGCAACCATACGACGATGACCATACGACCGAAGCGTATTCCGATGCAGAGCGCACTAAGCTGACGTACAGTCTTCTCGTCACATATGGCTTCCCCGACCATCGTTTGATAAAGCCTAGCACTAATCTAACTTTATTCTCAGATTGTTCAGCATGCAAATTGAGTCGATGTTTTTGATCAAACAAGATACGTAGGTCAAGAAATGAATCCACGCTCTTCAACCTAACGGAGTCTGTAAAATATTTCGTTATGAACAAGTTCCAACTCGAAAATGACAGCTTCTTACATTTTTTTTCATCAAATTGAAGGAACACCACGTTACCAAATTATTTACGTCAATTTGAAGGAGACTTGATTGAGTTTTCGAATTAACGGTTTAATGTCAAAAACAAGCCCACCACAGCCAGGTTTTCTAATGGATGAGTAACGGTGGTGGAATAGCGGGATATGATTACATCTTAACAAATTCGCTAAGAATAAAGTTTTTTCAGGTCAAGGTTCTTGGTTCAATATAAAGCTTTCCTCGTTACTTTAAAAGTTCTTTATTATATTTAAGTTTTATTTAAGTATAATTAAATTGAAAATTTTTTTACAGCGCAATTGAGCGATAAAATAAGTGCTTAATTATAACAATGCAAAAATTTTGTTTAAAGATCCGAAAATTTACTGTTCACTCGTTTAGGGATTCGTGTTTAAGTTTTAAGTTTTTCTTTTGGTATAAATCAAAAAAATATTACATAATTATATAATAAATATAATAATATATATAAATCATGCAAATGTTTCGATTTCTAATAATGATATGTTCACATGGAATTGGATGCCATAAGTTTACATGCTTTTGAAATTTCTGAACTTTATTTATATTTTTATATATCTATACATATATATATATATATATATATGTGTGTGTTTGTATATGCATATTTATATTGCAGGCATATTTACATATCTCAAAACTAATCTAAAATTATATTAAACGTATAGTAAATAATAATACATTATAGTAGATAATCCTGTATATATAATAAAAAGTACACTGAATCGAAACATTATCGTTATGAGTTATGAGGAGAAAAAAAACAAACAAAAAAAAAAAAATAAAGGAAAATGCAAAACAAAAATATTTGGAATCTAAATGGCCGCCTCTAAAAAATTAAATGAAAATAGACAGGCAGACAGACAGACAGACCTTCCTAATCACCTTTCACATTTCTCGGATTAGATCGCTTATAAGCGACGTTAAATTTTGTGATCGTAATTGTACGTAATTGCAAAATTACGGTATATAATTTAACAGCGGGTCCAAGTTTCATACCCAACGTTTCGGTGAGGTCATCCTGTTGTAAAAGTAATAGCGCTTTACCATCAATATCTTGTTGAACGAAAATTTCTGCATAATCGGGACAATTTAATACAACATCAATAAATGTGGAAGTTTCTTTGGTAGACCATAACAGAGGATTACGTTGTATGCTGTTAGCATCAAAATTAAGATTACGTTGCCATAGATCGTAGTTTTGTTTCAATCGTGGCCCGTAATCGCAAAGAAATTCTTTCGTTATTTGTAAAACAGTATCTAAATTTTCATTATCCTTAGCGTTGGCCGATTTAATTGATTTATTAATGAGCATCACATCGTCATCGGTGTCGGCTAAAGGTAAATTTAAAAAAGCGGTACGAGGTAAGGGCATCTCGGGCTGCAACATTGCATGATGGGGCTTAATATTGTCCAATACCTGAAGACGATCTAAAATTTGTTGTTCACTTAAATGACTAAAACTCTGAGAATTGGTGGCCGATTTGTTATTTTTATCCTCAACATATAAGGAACGTACAACATTTTCTTGCGTTAAACGTGTAGGTTTTTCGACTAAAACTCGCCAATTTTCTGGCGCATACGGGCAATAATCACGATCGGCATGAACACTCATAGTTGGTTTTTTAGCATTACCTATACCCCGGCAACCGACGGTTGGACATGGCATTTTTTGTTCGCCCATTTTATAACGTGGTGGCGGTTCTAAATCATGTCCGGTAGCATCGCACCAACCAATTGGATGCAAATCGGGACTATCATCTTCCAGCCAGAAACAATAATCGCTGCTCCAACAATCTAAATGCAATTTGACCCGATATCCTTTATGGGCAATAACAGTTGCAGGTCGTATTAACGATGAATTACGTGGATCGACTACTTCCAATTTCATATTGGGACGAAAATTAATGGGTTCACGCGGTGCGAAAAGCTCTTCATTGGCAGCGACACCACGACCCTGTTTACGTATATAATCATTCCATTTGAATGATGTATTTTCACAT
This sequence comes from Glossina pallidipes, assembly GCA_000688715.1. NCBI lineage: Eukaryota > Metazoa > Arthropoda > Insecta > Diptera > Glossinidae > Glossina > Glossina pallidipes. The sequence goes on along the minus strand of KK499929.1, from coordinate 597,884 downwards.
TCTGGCGGCACGAGTAGTTGTTGACGTCCTTCGTGCCAGCCGCAAGGATGTATGTAAGGCGAATTAATATCGACAATAATATCATAGCAATCATCCCAACCATCGAAATGGATGCGTATACGATCATCAAGCACATCAGCTATAGTAGCCACACAAAGTTTACCGGTATCATTAAGATCCTCGGCTTCCAAATGCATTCCAATCTAGAAAAAATTAAATAACATTTTTTTTTTTTTTGAATAGTCTCTATATAGTATATATAATAATGATTAGATTAAGATTACTAGATCTGTTTTTGCTGAGATGTCACAAAAAGTATGCATATATATATGTTTGGTAGGCGTTAAATGCACTGATCATTCACTCATATCCTTCGGGCAGATATTATTAGGTGTTTGCAAGAATTTTGATCAGCGACTTTCGCAGTTAAAAATGATAAAGAGTTTGGAAAGAACGGTGTGAAAAGGGTTCAATTCGATGGTTTTGCCTTCCCCTACATAAAATAACTGTTTTCCATTTAATATAATTGATTTATTCAATGTACGCTGACGTTAATCAGGGAGCATTCAAGATTCTTCTTCTTCCAAATGAATTGCTTTTTTTGTTGCCAAATACGTTCTGCGGCTTATGGTGATGCTTTCCCATCATATCCTATTTGTCGGTTTTGAGTTCAACGGTTTAAAAGGAGCGACACGAATTGACTGAAAATGCCTTTGTTTGGTCACTTGTTGCAAGAGTTCTGCAGGACGAATGAAAAGTCCTGCCGCAGCCAGTGTACTCTCCAGACATATCACCTCCTGATTGCCACTCGTTCAGATCGATGCAGCATGGCTTGACTGGCACACGGAGACTGCAAAGTTAAAGAAGTATGGAAATGAGTCGGTGGTTGAATCGCTGCCAGACCAATACAAGTTCTTTCGGCCTGTTATCGTCAGGTTGTCAAAAATATTGTAAAATGTTGTGGAAAATGATGGAAACTATTTTGTTTAACATACATTACGCCAATCTTCCACAATAAACGCCTTTTTCTAGTGGAAAGTGATCAAAATTTTTGCAAGCACCTCATAATATATAGGCAAAGTCATTTAAAATTTGATGCAAACGTGGGCTGTAAAAGTTATCAACAGCAAAATACTGTAACTCGTGATGATGGCAGAAACTAAAAATTGGATATAAAATAATTATCCCAGATATAAGAAAATAGCTTGGTGTGAGAAAGTAGCATACTATATAGTAGTACCACGTATTTAATCCATGTAATGTCCGTGTGAAGGATATGCAGCGCGGCGAAGATAGATATCTTACTTGCTTCTTTACTCTCTTAAATTCGTTAAACTTACCTTAAATGGATTTCGCGGCGTTAGAGCAGACGAGTTCAAGTGGGTAAATAATAGTCTAGGAGCCGGCGTTCCTCTTTCCTTATTTAAATAAACAGACCAATTAAATTTATTGGCACTAATGCCCTTGGGTGGCTGGAGGATACGATTCGTTTTTGCACACCATCCCGGTGGAAAAATATCCATTGAGTCGGCATTCACCCAAAAATCATACATACTATCGTAGCCATCGAAACTAAGCTTCAAACGATAGCCATTAATTTCAATTACGGTGCAAACACAAAATAGAGAGCAATTATCGGGATCGATGGCCTCCAATTTCATGCCAACTTTGAAATTATTTGGTCCCGTAGGAAAGGGATTAAGGAATAGCGAAATTGGTGCCGCGCTCGACTCAGGATTACCGGGCAAATAGCTACACCACCGGAATCTTGGTCCTGGTTGTTTTTTCACCATCCTTAACGATAAGACGTCCATTTTTCGTGCCCGTTTACGTAGAATGCTTGATCTATCGTCACGATGCCGCTTACGAATATCACGTTTTAGACAAGTAAGTGAACAAAATTCTATAAAATAAAAAACAATTTGTCAGCATAAATTCTAATTTGACAGGAAAACCAAACAAACAAACCTGGCGCCAAAAAATCTATAGCCGGACCATGACAATTGCATCGTCTGCATAGATACAGTAAAGGTGAAGGATCTTTAGAATTGCTACGAGTACATTCACGTTCGATAAGCGGTTTTTCATATGCCGTATGAGTGCGTAGACGTGGTGGGCATTTTTCATATAACTGAACTAAATTGAATTCATTTAATTGAAATTTATATGTGGTACCACGAGCCGTTCCCACGCGATCACGCCAATTTAGCATATTGAAACTGGAGCATATATCCAGCATAGACGAGTAACCATTTGTTTCATTAAGTCCTGTCGCTTCAACTTTTGGTTCACTTAATGCTTCCTTTAAGAATGATTCGGATTTTTTTAATGATTTTTTCAAGCTACCATACGAATCAGTTAAATTTTCCGAAGAATTATTTGAGATGGACGAAGGAGAACTAATTAAAATTTGTTCTTCACAAGTTAAAGATTTTTTATTCCCGCTTGTCGCGCCGCCTCTAAAGCAATTATTAGCGTCATTGTTATTATTATTATTATCACCGTCATCGTCATCGTCATCATCAATTTCGATTTCTTCAATTTTTTGTTCTTCGGTAGGAACAATTGTTACATCATCTCCATCAGAATCGCTATCACATCTCGATGATTTCTGTTCCATTTTTGTATCGTAATCTGTTTCCAAAGAGCAAATTGGTTCACTCTTTATAGATTTAAGTGTATCGCGTTCTTCAGGCGTCAGCCATTTAGTAATAGCTTCCGGGCTGGATGACGAGTTTAATGATTTACTTCTCAACACATGCTGTAGCTGTAAATCAGTTTTAGGTAACGGCGATGCCGATGTTTCATTTTTCTTGATATCATCTTTTTCCTCTTCTTCTACTACAAATTTTAAAGAATCATCATCTTCGAAAAAGGGCGGGATTTTCAACGTTTGTGACTTTTCGCGATTTCCGGGCATTTTTGCGTTTATTTCGGAAATATCCAAAGGTTTCAAGACATGCAATTTATCATAATCAGTTACTGGACCAGAGCGACGTCTCTCAACAGAACCTATACTATTGCCATTGTTAGATGATTTCGATAAGGCATTCCACGATTGCGATCTTTGATGACGTGGACTGATTTGTTCAGCATCGATTTCTAATGATGATTTTTTTGAATTCATTTTGAGCAATGATTCTTGTTTTTCAACAGATGCTCCTGCGTTTTTACCCGATTTTAATAGCGAAGGATTGGCTGGAGTTACAATTAATTTATCGAATGGCTTCAATAATGAGTTATCTTCGATGACTCCATTGTGGGTATTAACCGATTTTAATAAAGACTTTTTAGTTACTATATCGCATTTTTCCTTAATTTCCATAATCATCGGGTTCTCAGATTCTATCTCCTTACAATCATCATCATCGTCATCATTATTATCATCATGAAGACTCGCTGTAGTAAATGACTTTAATGTGATTTCATTTTGTTGAGGCTTGGATGAGACATTAAATACTTTCAATAGCGGACGATTATTCGAATTATCTTCTTTATCATTAATCCGTTTAATCAGAGACACTTCAGCACTAACATTTGCGACCTTAACTTCATTGTTTCGCTTTAATAAAGAATTCGGCTGCTCAATGCCGACTACATCGTTATTTGTTGTTGTTGCCTTTGAATTTTGCAATAAACTAATTTGTTCTATTTTCTGGCCATGTAATGATGATGATGATGATGATGATGATGATGATTCCGTGCTTCCTTTATTATTGCCCAATGTAGTAAATATTTGATTAGAATTTTCGCCATCAATTTGTTCCTTTTTATTAGCAATAAGAGGTTTCTGAAGTTTATGCTGTTGTTGCTGCTGCTGCTGCTGCTGCTGCTGTTGTGGTTGTTGTGATGTTATCATTATTTTATTTTTAACAACGGGTTTGGATTTATCTATTATAAATTTTTGTTGCTGTTGTTGTTGTTGTTTTGCTTGTAATAAAGAAGCCTTCAATAACGTTGTTCGGGGAGTTACCACTTTTCCTATTGACGGTACCACTAATTTTTCATCATTAGTGTTCAAATTGCTTCCAATTTGTTTTAAGACATCTCCCGTTACGTTCTTTCGCTGTTTTGGTATCAATTGTTGTTGTTGTTGTTGTTGTTGTTTTTGCTGTTGCTGTTGCTGTTGCTTTTGATGTTGGTTACGTATTAAAATTGGTGTTTGTCCTAGAAATTTAAAAAAAAAAAATTTTTTTTTTTAATCCAATTAATTGTTTAACATTAAATTAATATGATTAACAAAATTTTTCTTAAGCAAAATTTTTATAAGCCGCATCACTTTACGCTTAAATAATTTAAATTGAAGCAGATCATTACATGTCCAGATAAAATATAAATAATTAAGGTTACCAGATGAGCTTCGAAGTAAAGCATTATTTTACGGGACGCTCGCTATCGTTAATGTGTCTTTGTTTTTTTTTTTATCACGATTTGCTTTAACATTGCAAGTAAGAAATTAAATAATAGAAATATTGAAAGCCAAGTCGCTAATGGGTGGGTTAATCTGATTCTATCATTTCAAGTTATAATTAAAAAAAATCTCAAGACAAGTTTCGTAAAATACGTATATGCAGAATCTTACTATCCCCCAATTAGTTCTTAAACGCAGAGTTATGACACAATAAGTGTACTGTTTGTCAAGCAATATCTTCTTTTTACCCGAATTCGAAAAATTCATTTTCAAATTCTCGAGATAAAACACTTTGCCTACAATATATAATGAATAAGTCAAAAACGTATAGGGCATAAATAAGAAAATTAAATTTTCATATTCATTAACTAAACCTCCCCCCCCCCTAACCCGAAAAACTTTCAGTATATTTCCGATAAATATGCGAATGATTTATATATTTCTCTTGAAATTTTGATAAATTCATGAAAATTTTATCTACAAAAGCTAATCTCATTTCACTTTATCTACTCTTATATATTTATACATAGGTTTGGTCACTTGGAACTACCAAAATTTGTTATTGAAACTTTTGTTAAATTTAAGCTTAGGTCGGTCTATTTATTTGCTGTATTTTTCGGACTTTAAGACGCAGTTCAACTTTGTAAGATGATTTTTAGAAAAATATATTTTTAATGTGCCTTTCGGACCATTAGATGCACCCAAAATTTAAGTGCATTTTTCCAAATGTGAAAGCAACGTTTTCTTGTCTTTACTTTTAATTATTCCCCTTGTTTTCTTCATTCGTGAACCATTTGAAAACGTCTTTCTGCTGCTTGCTGTTTTGCATAATTGATCGTTCAGCTTCAGTTTATACCTCACGTTATATGAAAGTCTCTTTTTTGTTTTGCACTCATTTTTTCTAATTTTAGAATAAAAAAAATCAAAGATGTATGAAAGTAATTCAAATCAATCGTACAAAAGAGCAACCGAATACAGACAGGCTAAGCCTGATCGACGATCAAGGACAAAAAGTGTAGATAAATCGGTGATTCCCCCGATTGTCTTGAGATAACTTGCGTCATGTGTACCTTGAGTGGTGCACCATATTTTTGGGACTATGGAGATTTTTCTTCGATATTCAAGGTTGTATCGGTTATATAATTACAATATTCCCATACGATATACCACAGAAACGTGATGTAAGTGAATGCAAGAAAAATTCCGTAGGCAGATGACGGAGTGGATATTATGAAATTCAACTCAAGTTCTTTTATTAACATTTTTTTTTTGTTTCCTTATGAAAATGCCGTTAAAAAATTGATGGAAATAGCGTAAAAACAAAGGTTTACACCGCATACATACGTAACATATGTTAGTTATGTGAATAGAATTATTCTTTTATTCGATCGGAAGCGCATGCTCGGCTTCTACTTGCTTTAATAATTTGCAATAATCTCTTACGTCTGGTCGCCTCATTGTGAAAGTCATTCAAATATATATGAATTCATCCACAAAAAAAAAAAAAATTATTTTTGTCAGATAAATGAACGCAAGACTTTTTACTTATAAACTTGATTTAAACTATTTTATTAAAAGCAAGATCAATTAAATTATTTTATGCTAAGCAAACCTTTTTTCTCTCTTTGTTTATTTTATTGTTTTGAATAGATGGGGATATGCTATGAAATACGCAATTAATTAATGGGAGAAAAAAAATGCTTTTATTTAAAACGTTTTCCAAGAATGCTTCAATTTCTTACCAACAATTTTTTTACATTATTTTAAAAACGGATTGAAATAAATAAAAAATAATAATAATTATGAATAAAAATCTGCGACACAAAGCGTATAATAAATTTTTGGCACATGTAAAGAAAATTTAGCAAAAGGAAAAAGAAATATTTTTTTTTTGTTCTTTAAAATAAATTAAAAACAAAAAAAAAAAAGACTAAAAACAAATAAAGTGAATAAAATTTTGAACATAAATGGAAAAACTTACCCAAATTTGGTACGACATTCGCAGGTGTCAATAAAACATTAACCGTAGGACCTGCTGCCATAACCGAATTTAGATTTGCATTGTTGGGAGCAGTCAGTACTTGATAGGTTATGTTATTAGATTGATTTGTTGCCATTATTACTGGTTTCGAAGTTGCGGTAACCAAAGGTATGGAAGCGTTAGTTATAATAGGTATATTTCCACTATTTGCTATATTTGATTTTTGTTGCTGCTGTTGTTGTTGCTGTTGCAAATTTGGTAAAATTGATTGATTAAATGAATTGGTATTTGTTACCAATACAGGCACAAAGTTTGATATGAATTTTGAATTTGTTACACTATTTACTGTAGACGATGAATTCGAAGTATTTATAAATCCTGCATTTAATAAAGTCGATGATGATGATTGGTTTGTTACGATTTGTTTAGTATCGAATGAAGTTAATACTTTAGCATTCGATGTTGATGATGATTTCAATATCGGTGTTGATGGTGTAGCCGCCGACGTTGTAATATAATAACGCGTTTGTTGTTGTTGTTTTTGTTTCGGTTGAACATTTAAGTTGCTCATTTTTCCAAATAATACGCTAATTTTTTGTCACAATATCAAAATTTTATTAAAAAGCAACACTTAAGTTTTTACTCGTATTTCAGTGATTGGATTTTTATATAATATTCCTTTTTTCTTTTTTTCTTAGGGCTGTATTTCAAAGTTGAGCAGTCAGCTCCTTTTGCCCAAATTATATACGATGTTTGATTGAATGTGTGTGTATGTTGCGAACAATGCAAAAAGCGTACACAAATAACGACATCGAACGACACTCTGGGGCTAAAATATTCAAAGAAAACTTTTCAAGTTTTTTTAATACATTAGAAATATGCAAAAAGGAATTTTCGATTGAAATAAATTCATTTTATTAATTTATGCAATTAAATATATACATATTGTATAAATTGTAAATCTTAATCTCACTTTTTATATTTAATTTATTTTGTTTTATATAAACAGTGCTGCTATTTAAGTAGTATTACCAGATGAGTAAGAAAAGTTACAACTAACAGAGATCGTATGTTATTAGATTAAAATATACACTTATTAGATTAGTAAAAAAAAAAAAAAAGATTTGTCTTTCTCTTATCATTTATTTAAACAAAATTAAATTTTCATAAATAGTAAAACTTTAATATGCATATGTTTGCTGTAACAAGAAAACGCTTTCATGAAATAAGCAGAATTTATTTCGGTTATTTCAAATATTGCACATTTTCTGATTAGAGTTACCATACCAACCACATGGTGAGCATGGCGTTAATCATCATTGCATTTATGCTCAGCAATAGAAAATAGTGTATTATAAATATTTCTGTGATCTTTTGACATACAAAGAAATGCTAAACGGAGGAGAATTTGTGAAATGAAATATTATTTGGTGGTCATTAAATTCTGTATGGATAAAATCTAAACGTGAAAGCAAAATGCCTAGAACAAATTGTTTGGCGAATGTTAAAGTTATGTTCGATCTTTTGGTTAGAGTTTTCCTGAGTCGACCTCTATCAAGATTGACTATTCGATTGATCACTTTCAAGACCCACTTTCAAGATCGAAATGTTTATCAAAAAAAAAAATTCGTAAAACATTTACTTTTGCTTATGCAGTCTTATCCGTAAAGCGGCAAGTCAGTCAAGTTTGGTGAGTTTTCGACACGTGCTCGTTTTTATGTGCCTTCATAGAAATGTGGAAGGAATAAGAATTGAAAACACAATTTTGTTTCTTTTCCAAATATTGAAAAACGCGACAACGTCATATCTTAAGAGAAGTCATTTTAATATATCTTTTTTCGATTTCAATACTTGCATGATATATGTATGTGCATGTATGTACGTAATGTTGCCGCATTTTGTTGACGCATGTGCTAGCAGAAGAACATTTGCGGAATGTGTTAGTCGGAACTTCATTACACAATTATCTCCAAACACAAAATACCATTGAATTACGACTTTTTGGCAAACACATTTGCATATTGACATATTTTCGATGCATTTGTTTTAATCAAAGACGAAGGAATTTTACATCAAAAAATATAAGAAGCGAATTTTGGCCGCTTAACGATTTCCTTTGTTTATCTGGCCCTTCTCATATAGTTCATTAACATTTTACATATGCAAATTTTCGTCGTGCTGTTTCAACATGAACTTGATGATAGAAATGGTCGGCGGATTTTTAAGATTTTATTAGCGTTTAATTCAATTTCTTAGATATTGCTAAAAGAGATCATTTTCACAATTGGTTTATGATTTAAGAATTTCAACGATAAACTTAAAGCGGACATGTCCAATTTCATGTTCAAGGCATATTTTAATTGTTGTAAATCAAACGACAAAGTAAGCATGCTTCGTCACTTGGAATGATATATCTAAACTTTAAGCAAATATAAAAGCATTTTTTTTTACTTCTTCATTGAGAAAACTGATCTGTCCAATCTCTTTTACTTTCAACTTATGAATCTATAAACAAATCCATAATTGTCATTATTTATTCATAATTTAAGCCAAGCAAATAAAGTCTATCTCGTTCTTTTTTAAAAAACAATTATTATAGAACAATATTTAGCCAACAGAGGAGGAGGAATCAATTAGATCGATTTATTTCTTGGAATTTTTTTTTTTGTGATTACATTTTATGAGCTCTCTTCATCAAACAATTGAAATATACCGTTTGTCGTATGGTTAAAAGAAAATACAGTAAAATTTTTGCCAATGTGTACCCTAGCAAGTTCTTTGTCCGCCCCCACCTCTGTAATTTTATGAAGTAGTAATAGAATTTGATTCTGCGCGCAGGTTCCCAGATTGATGGGATCAAATCATGAAATTTGTTTTTATTTCAAACAAATTTAATAGCAATATCTTGGTAAAGATATTTGGACCTAAAGCGAATGTTTTATTTATATTTCTTCTATATTATTTGTTTATATACTTGACTTTGTGCTATTTATTTGCTTAAGTAAATGTTAACTTTTATTAATAGATTTTTAATGTCACTTACCTTGTTTTCAATTTTAATAATAATTGAATTAATATTAATTGCTTGCAAACGATGTATTTAATATTAAATTTTATTAAACTTCTTTATATTTTAATCAAAATTGTATGTGCACCAGAAAAACTCACAGTTGATCGAGATGGTGTATAAAATAAAATTGTTTAGAGATGTTTTTTTTTATCATAACAATGGCAACATATTTGCATTTATCAGTTTTATGATAGAAGTTTGAAAAAAATGTAAAAACAAAATATTTTATTTACGCTTAAATACAAATTGATTTATAAAAAAAAAGAATTTTTGGTAGTTTTTAATAACTCCTCCTAACTTTAAAGGCATTTCGACAAAAATTGTAAAAAAAAAATTCGAAATCTATTATAATGCAAATGCTTGGTTAGCACATTAGAAAAGGTGAGAGCGAATGCTCGCGATACCTTATTTTAGTTTCTTTACTATAAAAAGAAAACATGTACATCAAAATCTCATTTTTTTTTTATGCTATCTATTCTAGAAAGAGAAATCGATGAAATTTAAAGAAAGTAGTAGAAAATATTTAAAATCTTTGCTTTTAATGCTGCAAACATTGAATGGGTTTTACCAAACGCTATGAATGTGAAGAAAAAGAAGAAGAAGAAGTTTATATCAGCTGTAAACTAAAAAGGACGTGTCAAAGCTTCCATTGCAAAAATACGATATTAATATTAATAAAAGTGGCGAAAAGTAAGAAAAACAAAACAGTATGTCGTCCTTAGATTTGCTTCTTTTGAATGTGGACACCTTATTTGAACAGCATAGCGTAACGGAAGTCGAAATGGTGCACAAAAGAATTGAAGAAGTTATTGAGAACAAGAAAGAGGAATTACGCACCATGGTTGGGTGAGTGTCCCGCATTTTCGTATTTAAAATTTTAATATATATTTTTTTTTTCCTTAAATAAAAGCGAACGTTACCGGGATTTGTTAAAAGCTGCTGACACTATTACTGCCATGAAAGAATCTACTAAAGAATTAATTACCCAAGTTGAAAGCATTAGTGGTTATTGTAAAAATCTCAATGATCAACAATTAGTTGGATTTAAAACCGAAACCGATAAGAGTATAAATTTGAATAAGCGTATTGTTAAATTACAAGACAATTATTTCAGTACCATGGTTCAGATTAATCTTTTGACATGCTTGCCTGAAATTATTTGGTCGCATTTAGATCAAGAACAATATTATGCAGCTACTGAACTTTTCATATTTAGCCGTCACATAAGCACCGGTCTACAGCTGGATTCGAATGATTTAATGCGGAAGTTACCGATTGCGAAAAAACAATGGGAAATTTTAAAACCTTTTCAAAAAACTATAAAACAACAAGTATTGTTTGCTCTGGAAAGAGAAAATTTAACAATTGATGTCTTGGTCGATTGCTTAATAGCGTTATTGTTATTAGATCGAACTACTTTAGAGAACGCGTTCAAATGTTTCTTAAAGTTACGTACATCAACAGTTTTGCACTGTTTATCAAATGATAATAACGGCAGGGCTAAAGATCGTATTTTGATTAGTTTAAAAGTGCTTAACGATAGTTTGGAATTGATCCAGCAGTGTTTCTTTGGTAAGTTTTTTTTAAATCTTCCAAGCATTAAGAGGGTGCACGTGAAAGAAGTAATTGGTTCCTTAACAACGACAAGTTTTAAAAATATTGATATTCAATCCATATTCCACAGACAAGTCCAACTTCTAATAATGTGATTAGGTTTGTGTTTTTATTTTTCGTTTGTGTTTCATAGAAATATGCATGAAAAATCTAAAAAGATCCCGTGAAGTTTGATGTATTATATGGATTAAGCTAAGATTCAGGATTTATCCATTTATTTACTTTCTAAGCTTGTTTCTTAAGAGATTCAGTCAAGTATGTACGCTTTTGATTAACGTCAGATTCAAAGGTCGTCCATTTCTTTAAGGAAGTCCTTTGGGTATCTACGGTGATAATTAACTTCATGTTCAGAGCTCGTCAATTTATATGTTTGCCCGCCTTTCTCTTAAAAAATGTTATAAAAGTCTGTATTAGGACACGTAAGACTTAGACCCAGCGAAAGTCAGTCGGTCTCTCAACCTGTCTGTTAAAAGAATCTGCGGTGATATGTGAAAGATTCGGCCAGACTAAAATTTAGACTCGATTTGGCCACGCCGATCGGGACAATCATCTGTTTGGCTGCTTGCTGTCCGTTAAGAAATCTCAGGGAGATTACATATATTTGATTAGCCTCGTCCCATTATCTTTCTTTCGGTGCATTTGGCTTTCAGCTTCCAGCCTCATTTGGAGGCAGGAGGTGATAAGGCACATTGTAGTCTCAATTTGACTGAACTGCACGCTCGTTATGTTCGATAATTTAACGTAATGAATGCCTTAGATAGTGAATACAAAGTCTAATATATTTCTACATTTATGTATTTATTTTGCAGAGAATGGTGCAGTTTTTGTTAAGCTAAACGAATATACAAATTTGAATGCTCCTCCTACCATAGCTCGCATAAATTGTCCGGACGTGCATTTCGATAATGCCTTACCCGATATAATATTGAATTTTAAAGGTAAATTTGACACAACTACACTTTCCAAGGATAGTATAAATTTAGCTTTGGAAAAATGGCTAAAGGATATTCAGGATTTAGTTGAAAATCAATTAAAACAATTATTTGATTTGATTGTTAATATGCAAATCATACAAGAGATAAAAACTGATGCCAATAATATACGAAAACCGGGAATTTTGCGATCGTTCAGTAATCAACTCAATCATTTGGAATCCTTGGATTTTTATGAATTGCATTATGTACCGTTAATCAATCAACGTATACGGAATATAATTAATGATAATTTATCGAATGCTATTAATGAAATGCATGCATTTATAAAGAACTTACTTGAAATAGAAGAAGCAGGAGAAGAAGAAGAATTGAATATTAATGAGCAGCAGAAAGAATGCATTTGGCAAGAGAATGCTACCGATTTACCCAATAGTTTAGCTCAAGTTTTAAATGACGATCTTAAAACGAATAATCTTTTAATGAAATCAAAAGGTTATGATACGCGAATAATAAATGTATGTCACGAGTTGGATGAAAAACTCGCTGGAATAATAGATGAGATGAATATTCTATTAGAAGAATCGTCAACGAAAGTCGAAGATAAAATTCTTTTAGTGGATTTTTTAAGTGAAACCGCTCAAGAACATTTAAATCATTTTATAAATCAACTCGGGAATCTTCAGCGATCCTTGAAAGGACGATCTGCTTTACTTTTTCTGGCACATTGTTGTTGTGCTTTATTGGAGCTTTGCCCACATTTAAAAATCTGTTTGTGTCAAAAAAGTTCTTGGCGTCAATTATTGGGTGCATCGACATCTTCTGTTGTTACTGAACGTTGGCGACAGATTTGTAATGCCCTGGAGGAGCAAATTTACCATATTTGGTTACGCATCATTGAGGATATATTGGAAGAGTTTGACTGTAAACGCTTAATGCCTCAAACCATAACAAATGATGTCATCTTAAAGGATTTCACAGTAAGTAAAACAACTGAAATTGCATTCAGGTAAAAGTGAACTCTTAATACAGGCAAAACCGAAGTTATGTTGGCCTTGGATTTTTAAAACACAGTATTAGTTTGCATTATGGGGGGGAAAGCTACCGTAAATTTTTATTTTTTTATTTAAAAGTAATTATTTTCTGGATATTCCGACGCTTTCTTCAATTGCTCTGAAAAAACTGTGTCTGGCGAAGTTAATATCTACGGCGAGCTTACAGTGAAACATCGTACCTGCTGGTTTAATATTTCTTCTTTAATATATAATAGTCACCTGAGTCACTATGAAACTGGGAGCATTTTTGCGAAGGAATTAAAAATGTGAAGATTGGAGTTTTTTTCTCTCCGTTTTTTCTGTCATTTGCTAACTCATAGCTTGTCCCGCCTCTAGAGGGATGAAAATAAGGAAGAATACTTGAACATGAGAGGGTAATTTTCTCGTCCTGGGATTGCATACTAATGTGAAAAGAAGTAATAATAAATACCTGCTACAATTCTTTCCAAAAATGGGAACATTTATGCGCAGTTTTAGATCAACACAAGAGATTAAATATTAGAATATTTTCTCTGTTTTGAAAAAAACATATTTCATTTATTCTTTATAAATGATTTTATGAATGGGTAATAGTCGAAGAAGTGGACCAATCGGAACCATTGTCAATAGCGTTCGTGGTTGGATACCAAATTTCATCAAAATATCTCAAAATTTGCGACGTGGGGCTTGAACATAAATTTACATGGACAGATATTAAAAGGGCAGAGGGGCAGACAGGTTTAGATCAATCCAGATTATGATTTTGAATCGATGGGTATGATGAAAGGTGGGTCTATCTTAAGCCCTTCTGCTCGCACTAGCCTAGTTTCCCCGGTACCGTAAGTGGTGTAGGGTACAACGAAAATCATAAACATATGATATCAAATACAAAATTAATATAAATATAATTAAATATATTTTTTTTATAGCATTGGGAATCGATCACATTGGAACAAGGAGATTATCATCCGGATCATTTACCACAAACCTCAGTTCCTGTTCCCGTTCAGCCGAGCCTATGTTTGCAAACGTACTTTTATATGTTAATTTCGAAAATAACTGAGGTGGTACCTCAAACGTTACCAAGCAAGGTTCTGAAAATTCTCAATGAAAAGTTACTGCAACAATTGATCGACTATTATCGTTCCTTATTAAATGATCAGTTAACGCAGAAGGTGGCTTTGCAAATTTATTTTGATTTGAAATTTTTACAACATTCCTTCGAGCTCGTGAAGGAACAAAAAGAACAATTCGAGGCATTACAAAATTCCTCCAAAAAGCTAATAGATCCTTTCGATTTTGAATTGCTTTTCACTCATAATCTGAATAATGTGAAAAAGGCTGTGAATCGATTTTCTTGTCTTTTGGGTGTTTTAACTTCATTGAACGTGCAATCCGTGCATGTGGATGCAACAAATGCGACAAATGTGACACAAGATAAAGATCCAAATATTCTTAATTTATGTTCAAGTAGTTCGACAATGCTTTGGTTTCCACTATTACCAATTGTTACCAACAGTAATGCCAATAACAATAACACAAATATTGCTGGATCGGTTCAAGAACATAAGAAAACTTCCTATGATACGGATAAGGTAATATATTGTGCGCTTCAATTTTTTTATTTAATATAATAATTTTTTCTTGTCCTGTTATTCTTATCAATTTTTAGCCCGTGACGCCCACACGTAAAACGAATATTGCCGCACGTAAAAATGATAGCAAATCGAAATCAGGAGCTGTATCCTTCTTTGGTGCCATGTCACAAGATTGGTTCCGATAGTGAATTATTACGTGTATTGCATGGAGCGTGATTTCGGAAAATCTTTAGCTCTATACAGGCTAAATATTTAGCTCTATAGGCTAAAGGAAAACTTTTAAAATTTTCCATTTATCACATATTATGTTTTCTGTTGCCTATCTGCATAAATTCGTCAGAAAATTTCACTAAATTCAAAAGATTTGACTTTCATAAGGATTATGAATGAAGGTTCATTTAGAGTCGATAATAATTTTGATATCGATTAACGTTAAGGGAGAAATCGCTTCACTAGATTAGAAATTTTTTCGAAAAGAAAATATCTTGGGACAACTGATTGGGCTAAAATTGCTCCTAATCTTTATAACACATGACGTTAGAGAGAAAATAAAATAAAGCTTTATCTTAGCCGAGTTCGATTAAAAATGGCCCAGAAAGGGTGAGCAGCATTTTGAACATCAATATTGATTTTATTCAAAAATCACTTCCGACATATATCTTTTAGTATTCTCTCTGTACAAGATGCATATGTTTATTATATACTTATATATACACAGGTTTCTGTTCAACAAAGGCGAGATATAGAATTTCTTCTTCCAAGTTATTAGGTGCTTGCAAAAATTTTGATCACTTTTTCACTTGAGAAAGGCATTTATTGTGGAAAATTGGTGCAACATTATAATCAGTAATCAGGGGACGCCATGACTGATGAGTACACTGGGTGTGGCATAACTTCCCATTCCACAACTTCTTCTGCGACAGCGTAAACTGGAAAACTCTTGCAACAAGTGACTAAACAAAGGCGTTTTCAGTCAATTCGTTAAAAACCGTTAAAACTAGAAGCAACAATTGGGATATGATGGGGAAGCATCACCATAAGCCTCAGAACGTGTTCGTCGGTAGATTTCTTCATATCACCAACAAAAGCAATGAATTTGCAGGAAGAAGAATTTTGAGCGCTCCGTGTTTACGCTGAATAAGTGAATCATTTAATGGAAAATTGTTATTTTATGTAAAGGAAGATCAAAAACCTTCGAATTCAACCGTTATGTATAATGGCTTTTCTCATTTCTTTAGCATTTTTGCTTGTAGAAGGCGCTGATCAATATTTTTGCAAGCACCTAACGTAGTTGTTTGGCCCAAACGGCAATCATTATTTACAGTATGTCCCGACCTATGTTCAAGCAGCCATACAACTTTCGGTATTATGCTCATAAGCAACAGGTAAAGAGCGCAATGCAAATTCAATCTGAATTTTTGTTATCCTAAATTATTACAAATTGATTTTCGATAAAGTAAAAATTCGATTCCGTTTTTCTAATTTTGGAACTGATGATAGTCTAAGCAAAAAAAAAAAAAGAAAAAAAAAGTATTTTGAAAATAATTTCAATATTTTGTTGAGCGAAATGAAATGACTGTAATAAGAAGACGTTATGATAAAATTAAATTTTCTTTCATTTTTTTCATTAGATAAAGTAAACCGTTTTAAAATGTAATAATGAATTCATTAAGAGTCCAAATCACTTTGACAGCCTAAAAAAACGATTTTGTTTTGATGGAAGCAAATAAATATAAAGGGTAATAATATGCAAAAAGCTTATTTGGCGTATATTTAAGTATCAAAAAAGGAAAAATTATATTTGAAAAATATTAACAAATAGCGACACTGGAGAATTTATTAATTGATTATTATACCCACCACTGTAAGATGGAGGTATGCTCGTCTTGTTTTTTTCTATAATGTATGTAACACCCAAAGGGAAGCTTCGAAGACCCTATAAAATAAGTATATATTCTTGATAAGCGTGAAATTTTATTTAGCTATGTCTGTCTGTCGGTGTGAGATGTGTTGTTGGCACTCTTCTGGTCGCAAAAATGAATATATCGACTTCAAATTTAGCAGAAACATTGGAACCATTCTTGCACGCAGGTGGGTATTGAAAATGGGCAAGATCGGTCCAAGCACACGCCCACAGCACTACCTAAAGGGAGGACAGTTCTGCTTTTCCGAAGGAATAAAAAATTACTTTATTGCTTATTGCTCCTAAACTATGGCAGGTGAATGTGCAAAAATCGGAACCCATATTCTATGGATGATGCTTTAGCGTCTATACAGTACCCAGTGTATCAAAGTTTAATTTTTTTTGCAATAGTTTTATAGGGCGCTGAAACCAATTGCAAAAACTCCATAAAGTATATAAATTCTTGGTCACTCTCATACCTGCAACGCACCTAAGTTTGTCCGGTTGTTCGTTTGTCCATCTGTCTGTCTGCGCAACCGTGTAGTATTTGTGGTAAACATTCTTCCGTTAGCGTAAATGAAGATATCGCCTACCAATTTGCAAAAGAATTTGGAAGTGACTTTTCCAAGGACACGCCTACATATGTTGTTATATGATTTATAAGAATTCAGTTAATATTACCCTCCTGTTTAGGTATTAGTTAACGTTTAACATCGTTAAGCGAACCTATAAAGCACTACTCAGAGATCGGTTAAGTAAAACATATAAACAATGACTTCTTTTCTTATTTGTCTTCATATGAATAGAAAAACAAATTAGTTTAATAATCTCTTATAAAATAAAATTAATTTTAATAATTATTAATATATACAAGCGAAATAAATAAATCAGGTTCACGTCCAAATTCACTCGGGGGGAAAAAAACAAATTTTTCTTTACTTTTTGCCGCCTTTTTTACCACCGCCTCCTCCGCCGCTAGGTTTCTGCTCTGGACCCTTTTTACCATCCTTTCCTTTATCAGCAGCAGCGGGTGCAGCTTTATTTTTACCGCCACTTTTATCAACAGCACTAGCAACAGCAGCTCCACCTCCTGCTTTTTTCTGTAAAGATTGCAAAATGTTTTCATATCTATTTCGTCTTCAATATCGTTAAAAATGTATAGTTTATTATTATTATCGATAATGTATATCACACAAAGAAATCACCTTCTAATTTTAAGCTATTTATTTATATTATATTCACACATACAGTCGTACTTTTTTTTTTTTTATCATAGCAATATCCCGAAATAAGTTTTGAAAACTAGATAAAATGTATTAAGTGTTTGCAGAAATTTTGATCAGCGACTTCTACAGTTAAAAATGATAAGGAAATGGGAAAAACCAATGCACACAATGTTTCAATTCGATGGTTTTAACCCTCCTCTACAAAAAATAACAGTTTCCCGTTTAATATGATTTATCTGTTCAGCGTACGCCCACGTTACGTCATGGAGCGTTCAAAATTCTTCTTCTTCCAAATTCATTATTTTTGTTGTTTGTTTGAAGAAATTCCCCGCCGAGGCGCATTAAACACATTCTGAAGCTTATGGTGATGCTGCTCCATCATATCCTAATTGTCGATTTTGGGTTCGATGGTTTAAAAAGCGGCGACACGAATTAACTGAAAATGCCTTTGTTTGACCACTTGTTGCAAGGGTAGTCCAGTATATATTGTTGCAGTTCGAATGGGAAGTCCTGCCACACCGGACGTACTCACCAGACATGGCGGCTTCTGATTAGGATTTGTTCAAACCGGTGCAGCATGGCTTGGCTGGCACGTGGGTCTGCCAAGTTGAAGGGGGGTGAAGATGGGTTGGTGGCTGGATCGCAGCCAAACCAATAAAACTTCTTTCGACATGATATCGTCATGTTGCCAAAAATATTGTAAAATGTTGTAGAAAATGATGGAAACTATTTTTATTTATATTTTTTCCACAATAAATGCCTTTCTCAACTGAAAAATTGATCAATATTTTTACAAACACCTATCGTGTTTACTGTTAATGTGAAAAAATGGTGTGCGAGCAAATAAGATGTGTTTGTGTGGTAAGTCGGTTTAAGTTGAGATTAGCTAAGCCCGCGAGGGAATTCGACTACATTTTTAGGAACGAAAATATTAAAGGAAAAATATGTCCTTTATTGATATTTTTTGTTGGCTTTCCATGATCCATGATCAAGAAGTTTAGGGGACTTTTAACTCAATGAGTTATTGAATCAAGTGATTTTTGAAAAAATCCAAGAAAGTATTGCTATCCAAACTGTTCTGAAGAACTGATCGATAGACTGAAGATTTTAAATCCGCAGCAAAATGTCAATAACCGTTATCTGTTCGTTATAGAATAAAAGATATTTTCTCGTTCCTTACTTCACTTATTTATATAAAGTTTACGCATTGAGAAATTGAAAATTTTATTCTTGAGTGGATACTCTGCAGCGACCAAAACCAGTGACAACCGGTGATATCTTGAACATGCAATGTCTCACTAATATAGATCGTCAAAGGAATGTATAACCAACGGTTTGCAAAATTTACTTTATTTCTCACAAATGCTAGGATTTTTCAACGCTTGATCACTTTATTGATTTCAGTTATGAAAGTATTTGGTGGATCCATTATCGAGGTTTTGTTTCTAATCTCATCACAATCGCTCCCAACTGCCGGCAACTGCCGGTTATGGCGGAATACCGTAAATTCATTTTTAATCACTAAAATTTTTTTTTTCAACTTTCATTACTACGGACTTCTATCTATCCCGGATCTATGGTGAGACTTTTTATGCTCCTTTTTTTTATGTCTTTGGTTTTTCATTTTTCCTTATGATTTACATAAGAAGGTAATGAACTTAAAGATTTTTAAATATAAAGCAAAGAAAAAAATAACTAAAACATACTCCACCGCCTGCACCTCCCCCTCCTCCACCACCACCACCACCACCGCCTTTATTTTTACCCATTTTCTAAAACTTATTATAACACACGCAAGACGAGCACTTTTATTGCAACGATTCTCTACTAATTATCAGTATGCGAGGAAAAACGCGAAAATGTCAAAGAAAGATGGAAGAAAACAAGTATAAGAGAAGATACAGGAAGGTATAGTTGTCTCAAAGCGAATTTCGTATACCTATCACAAAAATAGCCTAAAAATATTTTTTATTTTATACGAAATGATTATAAGAATTCGAACCGAATCTTGTGACCATTAAAGTAATGGGAGAAATGTTGCGCTTACTCAGTCCGATCTATAGGATTCTCGCGTAAGTATTGTAAAACCGTAGAAATAGGGAGTTTGACTTAATATCTCTTTAGTTGGTTGTGTGCATTAGTAGTCTTTCTGTTGCTGGGAATGCGTCCACACACATCGCATTTAAAGATGAAAATTTTGTCCCGCTATTATCACAAGGAATGTGAAACTTGCGCCTAGAGCTTCTTGTCTTTTTTTCTAAATCTGTTTAAAAAATCGTTCAGTTTATTTTTGGTGATGTCTTTTTAAGATGGAATTGGAATGGGTACAGAACGGATCGCCTGAATTGTGATCACCCAAATAATATGGCACAGTGTAGACTTACCCTTAGCATTGCATTACAATATTTATTCCAGTACATGGACTTGCGCTCTGTCTGCCGCGATAACCTATCCAATTGCTTGGAGCGTATTAGTTTTTCCATTCGGATTGACTACCCAAGCAATATGGCACATTGTAGACTTACTCTTAGTATTGCTTCCTATCCTTTGTTATCGTGGGCAGGTC
>KK499929.1:549291-560733 GCA_000688715.1 Glossina pallidipes | reverse complement strand
GATGCTGTACGGTGCTGAATGGTGGTGGGCTGTGCCCCAAAGTAAATTTCGCTTTATTTTAATATTGCGGTTAAGTTTTGAGCCAAACATGTTTCAAAAGCCAACCAAGGCTTTGAACATACCGACGCACTCGATGGCATCAATACTAATAGCATTAAGAGTGTGATAGCCTGAACACTGTTCGCCTCGAAATGCTTCAAAGTTTATGGCCTCTTAGCGCAGACTTGGACCTTGATGAGGGCTCAAAGGGAAAGCTCCATGGGTATGAAAGCATATCCGGCCTAAATTGTAATGAAATGGTGATGACAATTAATTCTCTGGTGGGCAAACGGTGATGACTCTTTAGGAATTGTAAGTCACTCCACTGCTTCACACAGAGAGCGATCTGTGCGATAAGAGTCTGTAAATTAATTCGCTCGTCAATAACATCGTCAATCGTGTTTCGCTCATACTGGAAATGTTGACATTTGAGCAAAACGCGTTTCGCAGTTTCCTCTACGTCAAGACACCGAGGGCAAAAAGTATCATTTTTGCGGCTGAATCTGTGTAAATACTGCCGAGAGACATCAACCATCTGCGCAGGAAAGTTGTCAGCGTTACCGTGCAACTTTTGATATCATACATGAGCTCATGTGTCCGGCGCACCTGTATAGACTCGTCCCGTCTCCTCTCCCATATGTACATAGTTTCTTCGGCAATACGTTTACTTTCTTTGGCGGTAAGCTCCCTTTCCAAGCTGCCTTCTTGTCTGATATAATTTCATTAACTGCTTAGCCATTATATCTGGTGGTAGCAAGCCTGATATGACGTATGCCGCTTCAAGCGACATTGCGCGAAAGCCACAACATAGCCTTAGCGCCGCTTGTTCTTATTAACTTTTCGGCGATTTTCGCGTAGGTTGACCTGCGCAAACTATGACCGCATAGTGGCACCGCGTACATTATGACTGCCGCTACCTCCTTGCCCAAAAGCAACTGCCTCTGCTGGCTTGACCCACCGATATTTGCCATGCATGTGTGTGTGTTTTTGTGCTTCCAAATTGTTTTATTATTATAACTTTTCTGCCAGGTATGAAAATCAATTAAATGAATTTAGAATCAATTTTCCGAAGGCTTACTTTCCGTCTGTCTCTCCATCTGTCAGCCTGTTTGCCCATCTCGCTGTATGCCTCTTCATCTGTCTGTCTGTCCGTCTGTTCGTTTACCAGTCTGTGTATCGACCTAATTTCGGTCCACATATCACGTAGGTATTCCACCTATAGGTCGCCATTTTTGAGGTATTTAGAAATGACGTCACATTTTTCTAATAGCATATAAGTTCCATTTTAACAAAACTGCTTTGTTTTTGTTTTTGGTATTATGTACATGAAAGCCTACCTACTTTTTAGTTATGATCAAGAGAACGGCAGTATTTTATCGATTAAAGCAAATGCCAATCGAAAAAGGCACTACCTGGGATATGGTTTTAAGAATGAAAGCTGCGTCGGGGCAGGTACTAAGCCGTTGATTGAAATAAGTGATGAAAAAAAAAGGGCGTCATGGCGAATAATCAAATCACAATTTAGTGTTTATAACGTGCCATCCGGCATTTAGTCCTGTCAACCTGAAAAATCAATTTGTGCCACCTTCTCGAATATTGCCAGTGCCGCTAAATATTTCCATCTTCTCCCGCTCTAACCTCTAGCGCTAATTATCTACAGATAAATCTTAAACAAGCTCTCGCGATCATTGCGATGAGGACAAGAAGTCATTGAATTGAATAAAATGCAATTTTGTTAAAGAGAAAGTTTTTCTTTGCTTAGGTTAGGGCGCACATTTAAATACCCTACCATGGCTCAACATTAAATACTCTACATAGTACTTTGCTTAATATAGTTATTAATATCAGGACTTGTTAATAAATAAACCTTGATAGCGGAAGTTGTTGGAGGAGCTTGTTCCCCATGTTGTTTCGTGAGCCAAAACACTTCTGTGCATAAAATTTCGTCAAAATATTTCCAAACTTTTGATTTATACGTTAAACACAAAGAAAAAAACATAACGGCCATCCGGACGGATGGACAAAAATGCATGAATCGTTTGTTACAATAAAAGGTGGAACTATATGAGGACCTTCTAGCTGTTGTATACATTCGCACGAACTTAATATGTTCTTATACCGTACGTAGTGTAGGGCCTAAAAAGGATTTGGGGAAAACAAAAGATTTGAAAATAGATTCGATGCCAGTGTAGGGCTGATTTTAGGATGGCGCCGTCTTAAAAATCATTGCAGATTTTTTTTTAAATTTAAAAAATATGTGCGATATATTTACCTGGTTGTGTATTCGCTCTTACCGTTTTATAGTTCTTTCCTTTTTTTTTTTTTTTTTTTTGAAATTTAGTACACAAGTGTCCGATTATTGTTTCAATCCACCCAACTCATGTACCATATAACCAGTTTTTGTTCAATATTTATTTCTGGTTCTTTTTTCGTTGTTGTTGTTGTTGTTGTTTTCTTCATATATGGGAAATTTTCATCATTTTTTTTTTTTTGTCATATTTAACTGTAAAATCTGTCTTTCTTTCAATTTTCTTTCAAACTGAAACCATTAACATTGGATAACATTTAGTTGTTAAAAAAAAAAAAAAGAAAAATTCAAAAATAAAAAAAAATATTCCAGTACTTTCTAAATTTACATTTTTATGATAATTAAACTAACACGACACATGAAGAGCGTTGAAGAGCCAAGAAGAGCACTCATAAGCATTGTGGAAAAAATTGTGTCACTTTTATTATAATAAACATAAAACAAACAAGCAAGAACAACAACAACAACAACAACAACTGTAACTAACTAAGGAAAACATGTTTGGTCAGTTTAAAGAACCGCAATATATATATACATACATACATACATACGTACATACATAAATACATGCATTTATAATAACGATAATAACGAAGATTCTATTTGCTTTGGCTGGCAAGTGAACAATGTTCGAAGCCTATAATTCAAAGCTTGAAGCACGCACACGGGTTCGCCAGTTAGTCAATGCGCATATGCATGCTGATCACAAGAAACTATAATGTAAAGAACTAAATTTCCGCTAAATACAGTTATGGTGGAATTAAAAAAAAGGAAAAGAAAAAAAAAAAAAAACAAGACATAGAAAAACATTACATTTAGTTTAAGCTGAACCTGTGACACCGTTCATAACTTATTGAAACAAAAAAAAAAAGCAAACAGAATAAAGAAAAAAATTCCACCCAAGTGAGTTTCCTTAAACGACTGCTTCTCATATCATTAGTTCGTAGCTTGTTAAAAATAGAAAACCCGTCTTTACCGAAGTCACTTCTGTTGAACGCTTGCCTGGCTTGTAGAACTTTCTTAACTTGCTTTAAATAAAAAAAAAAAAATTTTTTTTTACCGAAGTAGCTTTTCTCGAGTCTTTTACATGACTCATAAGTTGTTTAACAAAAAAAAAAAGGAAAATTCTACTAAAGTAACTTTCCTTGAACGGCTGTCTATCGTGTCGTCATAACTTTAAAAAAAAAAAAAAAAAAATTCCATACCAGAATAACTTTCCATGAAGGGCTGTCTGTTAAAACCCTCGTCGGGTCTAAAAAAAAAAAAAAAAAAAAACTTTTTTACTTTCTTTGAAGGATAGTTTTTAAGAAAGGATGGTCATAAGTTATTTAACAAAAAAAAAAAAAAGAAAAATAATTCTATCGAAGTAACTTTCGTTCAGTGACTTCTAACACAAAATATATTTTTAAAAAATATTTTTTATTTGCATACTTTCCATGAAAGCCCGCATAATCGAACACGCCCCCAGCATCACATGACGTGATCCAAATTTATTAAATTTAATTTATTTTCTAACATAAAAAACTAAAAATTCGATTTTCTCATCATATCATGGCTTGCTTTTTATGATAATCCCTATATATGTTAGGATCGAAAAAATATATCTATGAGATCCAAATTCCATACTCTTCATTTCTTTTCTATATATTATTACTAAGGAACAACATTTTCATTATAAAATATGCAAAATGAAATCTTTTTCTAAAGGACTTAGTATTTATGGGAAATCTTATATGGATGGGGGGTCCAAGAAGACGAGCCATGTGTTTCAAATTTGATCAAAAATCACGAAAATTTAACAATTAGGCCTTTTTGACATATAAATGGTTACGTTTCCTGAGAATACTTATATTCCAAAACATGGACCTACATGGTCGATCGATTTCTTTGTTAATTTATTATCACGAAACAACTTTCACAATGAAATTTTGAAAATTATGGCTTTTTACCGCATTGAGAATCATTTTTCGTAGAAAGGGGTTTTATGAGAGGTGGTTCAAAATACTTGCCCCGGCCAAAACAAAGTTTTCATACCACTTTCGAATGTCAAATTGCTTTTACTCAGCGAACTTTGTCAAGAAATGTTGAAAATACCTCCTTTTGCCCTATAAGGACCTTCCAGAAGAAAGCGTTGTATGGGGTGCGGCCACATTTTCAATTGCATTCGTCTTTGGGTCCGAAGCACTTCGGTGTACCAAATTTGGTCAAGATATCTTAAAAGTTCTTTGAATCAGACATCGGATGGACGGAGAGACGAACTTAGCGATTTCGAAATTGAAACTGAATCGATTAGTGTAAAAAAGGGAGGACCTGCCCTACGATTTTCTGAATGTTGCCTATCATCTCTATCGTATTCCAGGTGTTGGCTTTGGGCTCAACGGTTTAAAAGGGGCGACACGAATTAACTGAAAATGCCATTTTTTGGTCACTTGTTGCAGAAGGTGCCCAGGATACACTGTTGCAGTTCGAATGGGAAGTTCTGCCACATCCAGCACTGCGAGCCACCAAACATGGCGCCTCCTGCTTACGACTTGTTCAAGTCAGTGCAGTATGGCTTGGCTGGCACGTGGGTTTGCATAGTTGAAAAAGTGGGAAAGTGGGTTGGATTCTTTCGCCATGCTGCCAAAAATGTTGTAAAACATTGTGGAAAATGATGGAAACTATTCTGCTTTATATATATTCTACCAATTTTCCATAATAAGTGAAAAAGTGATCAAAATTTTTGCAAACACCTAATAATAGTAATAATAATACCTTTCATAAATTACTATAAAAAAAATTTTTTTCTTACCGAAATAACCTCTTGAACGACTGTCTATCATGCTGTCATAATTTTTTCGAAAAAAATATTTTTTCTTATAACGAAGTAACGTTGCTTAAACGACTATCTCTCAAATTGTTCATAATTCATTTTGCAAAAGAAAAAAAAAAAAAAAAAAAAAAAGAATTCCGAAAGAACTTTTCTTGCCTTTTAAACCCGCTGGGTTGGGAAATAGGCAGATAGGCTTGAACAACGGCGACGACGAAATGGATAAAGCGGCGGATATTCAATCTGATTGCCTTTAATTAGTTCGTTGTCGCGATTGCAAGAATTTTCTTTCCCGCTTGTTAATGGGAAATGAAAGGTAACGAATGATCCACATGTTCACATTCTAAAATCTTGAACAATTTTTTCTTCTAAGTATTTCCGACGAATGCATTGGGCCGGCATCTTCATTTATCTTCAACATCATTTCACCGTGCAATGATGTTTAGCTTCAAAGGTGAAGTCCATACTTTAATAAGCAATTACGCAACACAATCAGTATCTATCTACGGAATGCAGTCCCGTTATATCATATGTACATATATATATATGTAGTTCAAGGATGGGGCAAAGGAAATAACAAAAGGCGTATCGGCATTTGCCCATGGATAAATCCTATATATGGCTTTTGACCCAATCACAATAATCCACACAACACAACCAAGTCTATATAAGAAATTCAGTCCCGATATATTATATATACATGTGCGGTTCAAGGATGGAGCAAAGGAGATAAGCAAAAGGTGCATTGACATTGCTCTTGGATAAACCCTATATACGGCGTTTCATCACAATAACCCATACAACACAATCAAGTCTATATACGAAATGCAATTCCGATATATTGTATGTACAAATATATGGTTCAAGGATAAGACAAAGGAGATAAGCAAGAGACGTATCGCCAATGCCCTTGGATAAATCCTATATACGACTTTCGACCCAATCACAATAATCCTCACAACACAACCAAGCCGTATATGCGAAATGCAGTCTTCCTACATACGGCTTTTGACTCAATCGTAATAATCGTCATCAACATGCAATTTTTATACGAAATTCAGTCAAAGCACACTAAACCTTAGTTCGCGATTGTATGGCTTTGACAAATTTCTTATTTCCAAGGACTACACACATCATCATTATGTCATTCTGCGGGCAACAAAAAAAAAAGGTTGCTTCCGATATCTTTTTTTTTTTTCCCCTACAAAAATGTCAGTTATTTTAGAATGAGTGAAAAATTGTTCTTCTTCTTCTCTGCGTGCGCCAATCTTAGCTTTAATATAATTTAGTGATATTTTTTTTTGTGCTCCATAAGAAAAAAAAAAAAAAAGAAAGAAATTTTATTAAGAAATTAATTCAATATTTAATGATGAAATTTATATAAATAGTAAGGAATTTATATAACAAAGAAAAAACATAATTCATCTAAGCTCCAATTGAATTTAATAAAGCAAAAAATAATTTTAAAAGTGAAAAATTGCATTTTTTGCCACCTCCCTTCTTAAGAGGTCTCGACCTAGTTGCGTGACCGCGCCTCCCTTCCTCGATCGCCTGGAAAGTATCTCTTGCTTTTATTGGCTCTTTCTCAAGTACCTTTGAATCGATCCACTTACGCATCTCATAAATATTCGTGCATACACGGGGCTCATGTTGTTTGCATGAGTTAAGCTCGTTAACAATGCCTGTGAGACGACTATTGCAAAATATTGGACTACCATTCATAATGTATTTGCAGTGATTGCCCTCATCTATGCCGCCATGAATGCGAAAACAAAATTGCCGTTTATCTAAATCACGTATGTAATCTTTACATTCCGTGTATGTCCATATGTCAATGGCGATTTCAATCAATTTCACTTCGTCCGATGTGAAATGAATATTAGATTCCCATGTAAAATCGGGATGATCGGTATCTTTATTTAAAGCCGTTATCACATAACATCTTGAACCGGCAATCGGATATTTGGTTTTCGAGCGATGCGCTGGCTTCTTCGCATTTAATGGCATGCTTGTCTTCACTTTCATTATTGCCAATTGAATTGATTTGCGATTATATGGCGGTCTCGCGAAAAAGTAACTTCTTTCGATTTTTATCGAGCCCGCTATCGTAGAGCCATTCAAAATATTATCAACTTCGGGTATTATAACGCCATTGATATTTGTAGCTTTGACGTTATTTGTTATAAGAAAATTCTCATCCAATATGACCGCAATACCTTGAATATGAATAATTCCGTCGATTTTTTTCCCGTACAATACAACAAATTTGCATAGCCATGAGTACTTTTCATTCATAAGATCGGCAATCGCGTTCTGAATCCATTGTTTTTTATAATTAATGTTTAACGAAACGATTTTCGTCGTTTTACATTTCTTCTCGTCCCGATAAAGTCCAACCAATTGCCTTTCGTAAACTATGGGACTTCCTCGGAAATTTCCTATTTCCTTGCATACGTCGGTTTTTGCTCCTTTCCAATCATTAAGCATTTCGTAGAACTGATAAGAATCTTTGATTTCACTTTCATCATAAATACGCAGCGCGGTATAAAGCGCTTTATCTTCTGTCAAACCAAACTTGTAGGCTTTTGTTTCCATACTGTCCGGCGGTGGGTATTTGCCAGGATATACATTTAACGAACACAAATCTGAACCTAGATTTAATTTCACATCCAATTTGATCAAAGTAATTTCAAATTCCTTATGGACGTATGCAGACGATCTCCAATTTCTCCATCTTCTTACATTGGGTGGGTCAACACTAAATGTGAGTAAACAAAATCCACCGCGACCTTTATTAATACTTACGCCTGGTACATCAGCTGTGATAATAATATATTCAGTAAGTATTGTTCCGACTCTTTTGTCCCAATGCTTCGCATCGTTATTGAACCATTCTATGTTAACAAGAAAATTGGGTGCATCCTCTGGCCATTCCTGGAATTTGTTGGCATCATTATCCGGCTCATCTTTTAAAAAGTCCTCTTGAAATAATTTTCTACATAAATGACCATCTTTTGCGAATGAATATTGAAAGAGGAAAATTAAAATAATTAAATGAAATTTTTTCAACATTTCTTCTTCTTGAAAAACTTGTCTTTAATTGAAGAAATTCTGATTGAAAGTGAAAAATTTTTCTCTTCCATTTGTCATTGAAATGTGTATCGTTTGTCTTTATATATAGTAGGCGTTGAAATAAAATCGATTAAGTAAAACAAGTGAAAAAAAAAGATTAAAAACACTATTGGAGATGAACAGCAGGTAGCATCGTAACGTCGAAAACGTAACTCCCTCAGTCCTCCGAAATATTTCTCTATTTTTATTCATTTAATTTTCAATGGATCATAGAAAAAGTCTTTACGGCTTTTTCGAGCTTCTTTTTGTAGCCGGCTCTTCTCAAATGCTTTCAAACTGTCATGTGCTTGATATAAAAAGTTCTCAATGTCCTCCGAAATATTTCTCTATTTTTGTTGATTTAATTTTCAATGGATCATAGAAAAAGTCTTTGCGGCTTTTTCGAGCTTCTTTTTGTAGCCGGCTCTTCTCAAATGCTTTCAAACTGTTATGTGCTTGATATAAAAAGTTCCCAATGCCCTCCGAAATATTTCTCTATTTTTAGTTATCAAAAGCCTTTGCGGCATTTTTCGCCATTTCGAGCTTCTTTTTGTAGCCGGCTCTTCTCAAATGGTTCCAAACTGTCATGTGATTGATTTTTAGCGCCTCCGCTATGCCTGCTAACTTGCGTGCCGGTCTTGCCCGCCCGGCCGTCTGATGTGTTTCCATGTATATTTGTGTTCAAGCTATAGGTCGAAAATCTTGAGATATTTTGCTAAAATTTTGTAACCTTTTTTTTAACCCCTTCACAATTTGCAAACCAATTCGGTTTCCTTCGTTCGAATTCTGAACAATCCTCTTTAATGTTTTTGTTTTTGAAAGAATGCAACCCTGCACTGACAGGATTATTTAGTTCTCGCTGGGGAAAGAGTGTATTGATGCCCCTTTTGTGGGTTTCTCGGGTTGATCTGGATTTTCGGTGCGGGAAAAGAAGAACGGGGATTAGAGAAAAAAAAGATAGGAGAAGGATGGCGATGAGTAGCGAGTGCTGTTGGATAGTTACGTGTAAGGTGTTTTAATAGAATAAAACCAAGGAGGACAGTGGTAGGGGCGGCCTCCCTGGAAGTATGGAAAATCCAAAATGCAAGTGTGAAATTACGAACATAATGGCACGCGCACGCCGAAAATTCTAAAGCATTCTACGAACTATGGAATCCATGGAGGTCAGGTTGCGCGCTCACAAAATCACGAGTATTCCGTTTAGGCGGGTAGAGAGGTGATAGCATAGATGAAACTGGAAACTTCTGTGAAAGCGGGTATGTCCAATCAGTTTTTGAACGTAGCATGTTAATCAGTGTGTGCAGGCTACGCAGCCCAATGCGAGGGCATCAAATAATTAGAGGTGTTTGATAGTCCTCGAAATGTCCAGAGGGAAGGGTTTGGACTACACTTGAACTTTCAATCTGGTATCCAATGCTTGGAATAGGCCCCTTCTGCTGCATGGTTGTCTTGCAAGTCTGACCAATGGTTCTAGGTAACTCGTCTAAGGTTTCATGCCAGGTGCAGACGTTAAACATCGTTACAATCTGCACCTGTTCTGAAGATTATTTTATGACAAATTTTAGTTTTTTCCCAAATACATGCAGGGTGACAGATAAACTACAGAGTCGTCAAAGTATTAGACATGTAAATACATTCCGTCTGTTTTGACAAAATTGAACTTTATTTAAAATCGATGTAGGTATTGTCGTATACCTTAGGGAAGCCCTCGCGGTACAAACTTGTCAGGGAGCGAAATACCCATCGATACATTTCCGGCTGTTTTTAACTTACGTGTGACCGGCTCACCTGCTAAATGTGACAGCATCGAACAGAATAAATGGTAGACGGAGGGGATTAGGTCTCGAGAATATATGGCGTGCGCTAAAATTTCCCAGCTTAAGCTGAAAGTTATATCCTTGACTGTGTTCGGGTTAAACGAATGCACATATGCGAATTTCATCGTTTTCGTCACTACAATTTATTGTCCGTACTCATGGAAACGACTTTCTAGCCGTTTCGTAGGTTAGGGCTGCTCCACTTCAAGCTAACTTAATTAGTTCCGTAAATTCAGTTCAATTTTTTTAGAGTTCAAATAGAAAGAGACATACAACCAGTGGTGTTGTCGAGCCGGAACGCACCGGAACGTCGTTCCGGTACTTCCTTTTTGAACAGGCACGCGTTCCGGAACTAAAAATGATATCTGATAACGAGAACTTACAATAAACATTAGAAGGCGGGCGAAAATTGGGGGAAACCTCCCCCCCGTCGTCAAATTTGGGGCATGAGACCGCACAGAGCGGCCGCCTACACCAGGATCGGTCCTGTCTATATAACTATATAGATGCGTTCCGGTAAAAACAAAAATAAAAAAAATTAGCGTTCCCCCCGTCGTCAAATTTGGGGCATGAGACCGCATAAAGCGGCCGCCTACCCAGGATCGGTCCTGTCTATATAATTATATATACGCGTTCCGGTTAAAACAAAAATAAAAAAAATTGCGTTCCGCTAAAGAAAATATTAGCACAACACCACTGGTTATGCACCGATCGAGACCTTCGCTTAGGCAAAGTGAAACTTTTTGGGAAACAGGTCAGGTATACTCCACTTGATGATGATGATGATGATGATGATGATGAATGAATTTATTTACAGTATTTTTACGTTGAAATCTTTTTTTTTTTTTTTTTTTTTAACAAACAAGAGAACGTAAGGTATATACTCAGTGACCGAAGGTAGGTGAAACAAATAAAGTCAGTAGCGAGTAGAGTTTTAAAAGAAAATTGAAATAAAATCGTGCAATGGTGGATGGTAAAGCTTGTATTGTTCGCATTAGTTAATAAAAGTTCATGTTCATTTTTAAACGGTATTTAGAAAACATGTTAAAAGAAAACTGACACAAAACAACAACCGTACACACATTTATGATTTTATGTTGTAACTGCAAACGTATTTGTTGTTATTAATTATGAGAAAAAAAAAAGAAAAAAAAAAAAGAAAAAAGAAAGTTGTTTTAAATAACATGAAAAATTTTGAAAGAATAATTTCTTGTTACCTGAACGTTAGTTAAACGTTTTTCTTCTTCTTCTTTGTTATTTGATATACACTTGTAAAGACGTGTTTCCTTAGGAAATTAAAAAGGAAGTAAATTAGTTTAAGTGCAAAAACACTTGTGTGTGTCTCGAAACAAATTTGC
>KK499929.1:492797-544430 GCA_000688715.1 Glossina pallidipes | reverse complement strand
AATCATATAATTTCTAGATAGTACCTAAGGAAATGTGTCAAAATTTCGTGACATTACGACCATTAGTTTACAAATTACAGATGTTTTAGTAACGGCATGTCCGGAATTCAGACTTTTGTCTTACTTCACAAAAAAAAAAAAAGAAAAAAGCAGCGTTGTATTTTATAAAACTTGCTGATCTTTAAATCGTTATTAAGAGCATTCAATGAGTTTACTGGATTTTAAGGGATCTTAAAATGACATAACTATTTGAAGAGATTGGATCAAGAACTAAAGAGAGTTTTATTATTTTTCTGAAACATATTTTCCTTCACTTGATTCCATTTTCCTCAAAAGTAGATCATCTGTGATATTATTCACGTATATCAAAACTGTTGTAAGTTTGAAAAATTCTAAGAAATTACCTTAATGTCCCGAAGTATTACAAAGATATTTTGTATAAATTTGAATTGAAAGTTTTTGAAAGTATAGCTTAGCGAAAGTTCATGGCGTTTCTTCATCAAAATTTAAATTCATATTTTGTAAGATTTCCGATTAACTTGATATTACTTAGGGCTTTGTCAGTAACTCAAAGGAAAAATCTGAATTTCGTGTGTAGCGTCAGTAAAATGATTGTAAACTAACGGTCGGAATTTTATGAACCTATGTTGACATGTATCGTTTGAAGGCTGGCACTGTCTAAAAATCATATGGACCCGTCACAAGTCGTTTTACCGTCTCTATGTCATGCCATCGCTAATTTATCGAAAGAGGCGTTCTTGTGTATTTAATTATAGACGTGTTCCTATAGGGAGAATAAAGAAACAGTCTGCGTGTAATTACATCGTACCATTTGTGGTACGGGGTATGTTAAGTTTGCCCCGATGTACGTAACACCCAGAAGGATTTGGGAGCAGACCCAGCTTTTATTATGCCCCCCGCAACTGTTACTACAACATTGTTTGTCCGTCCGTCTATCTGTCTATCGGCCTGCATGTCCATTTGTCCGTGTAATGTCTGTCAGTGTACTTTTGTGTTCAATCAACCGGACGCAATTTCTGAAATTTGACTCAAGGTTAAACGCCATGAAAAATGGTTTCGATTGTTTCACTTGTTCAACCACTCCTCATGTAAAGTCTTATTTTGAAAAGTACTTACACAGGAAAAACCTGCAATTTGTGAAATTTTCCGATAAAACTCGCTAAGTACTAGTACTGTGACAATCTAAACTAGGATGAAAAATTTGTTTTGGGTGGGGGCAATTTTTTGAACCACCTCTTATATAACCGATCCTACAGCAACTACATTTTTACACTGTAAAAAGGCATCATTTTTAATATTTCATGGTGAAAATTGGTCCCTAATAGTGAATTGAAAAAAAAAATTAGCCCACGTAGGTCGTAGTTCATATAAGGAATCTTAGGAAATATAAGTCTTTACATATCAAAAAAGCCTAATTCCTAATACTTTGTGGTGAAAATTTGTTCATGATAGTAATTTGATAAAAAAAAAAAAAATAAATGGACCGAATTTAAAACACATTGGTCTATTTCCTAGGCTCCATTCAAAATAAGATTTGTCATGAATAGCCAGACCTTTAGAAAAAGCTTTAATTTTTAATGATGCAAACGAGTCCACAATAGCAAATTAACCAAAGAAAGGGACAGCAGGGAATTTGGATCACGTAGGTCTATTTT
Source organism: Glossina pallidipes (assembly GCA_000688715.1). Taxonomy (NCBI): domain Eukaryota; kingdom Metazoa; phylum Arthropoda; class Insecta; order Diptera; family Glossinidae; genus Glossina; species Glossina pallidipes. The sequence continues at coordinate 542,754 of KK499929.1, read as the reverse complement.
TTAGACCCTAGGCGGTATCATGAAAAGCAACGCCTTCTATGGAAATAAAGTCTAAATTCTAGTTTTCTATGATGGAAAATGAAAAATAATGAAATTTTGTGGGAGTAAACTAAATTTGCTAAATTTGGATCCTATATCTTCCGATAAGCGGGTTTTCCGTAAAAAGTATGCCTTTGCCTAAGTAACTAACTATATTACGCGAAGTAATGTAAGTTGTCTAAAGGCCGGTCTTGTCCGACTATATGGTGTATGATAGAGACGAGGAGAGTATAAACCCATTTTTGGCTTTTATGTACACTTCGTCTTGAGATGGTATTATAAAATTTAAATGCATTTATAAAGTCAAAATTTTTGTATTGTATTTTTTGTATTTCCTTTTTGTTTTTTTTTGTTTTTGTTTTTTTTTATTTTGTTTCATTGAAGGATTTTAAAAACAAAACTTTCTTTTTTCTCTTTATTTTTACTTGAACTTTACTACGCTTAACTTTGGTTAATATATGTAATTTACGTCTGCGTACTATACAATTGCTTTCACAAATATGAACAAAACGCTTCCATTTGTACCGTTTATATACACCATCATCATAATTACATAAAAAAAAAAAAAAAAAAAAAAAAAAAAAAAAAAAAAAAAAAAAAAAAAAAAAAAAAAAAAAAAAAAAAAAAAAAAAAAAACTATTTTAAAATGTATTTACGCTGCCGTGTTTTGTGTGGTATGGTCTATTGTATGTATATGTGGGTGTGTGGATTTTAAATGGTTTCTCGCTTGCAACAGGGCATCTTAGCGGCTGTACTTTCATCAGTACTGGGCACAAAAGATCCAGAGCAAGTGAATTCAATGGCCAAGCAGGCCGGAGAGGTAAACACAAGCATTTCTTTCTTTTTTTTTTTTTTTATTTATTCCTTAGCTTTTAATTTTTCTTATCATTACTTCTTATCATTATTAAGTAGATGTAAGTTTTTTTTTTTTTTTTAATTTTTTTATTTTTTATTTTTTTCATTTTTTTTTTTTTGTTGTAATAATTTTTTTTATTAACAACAATAGTATTTGAAAATGTTTTCATTAGTTTTTTGTTTTTATGTTGAAGGAGAAATTTTTTTTTTTTTTAAATTAATGTTTTTTTTTTTTTTTTCTCTTATTAATTTTACAGTTCATACAAATCGTTATGAACTTGTTGGATGCTTTGAAAACATCGTTCTCGCATCGTTCATTGACCGCACGTTCGTTGGGTAAACGCGATTCTGTAAGTGACGCTGCTGTTGCCGGCATCTCTATGTTAAAGGGCTATGTACGCACTTATCGTAATACAGATGAACCATGCCTGCAACGTTATATGTGTGAAGCTAATAACGAATGTGTTCGAGAAATTGGCGGATCGAGTATATTCTGTCAACTAGGATCGTAAGTTTATTAACTTAATTTTTGGTGAATTTTTTTAAAATAATTTTTCTAAATCTATCTCATGAGAAATACTAGATTTGTTGAATGTTTCCAAATGTTTGGAAATATTCATTAAAGATCCGAGAGAAAACCAAGTTTGGGTATCTGGTTTTGGTCAATAAGTAGAACCACGGCTACCAAGTAGAACCACCAAGCTAGTGGTTCGCGAGTTCAAATAACAGTACGGTAGCGCAGGGTTGTTTTTCTACATGTTAATCCGTAGCTATAGTGAGTGTTCGGTCGGTAAAGGCATTTACATTTACCGATTGGTTACACAACCCTTAGCTTTCTGCCAGTTTTTACCTCTTTCTATTTTCTCACTTTTTGCTGACCGTCACCCTGATGCATCTATAGGGCCACCCTCTCAAAGATTGGTCGCAGTCAAACAAGTCAGACCACTACAGTGGGACCCGATCCACCATTAAATACCCTACACCATTTTGCTCAATACAGTTTTTCATAAAGCAACTTTTTAAAATAAGTCATTATAAGGGATGTGACCGAAAAAGTGGTCCGATCCGAACTATTTTCAATTAAATTAGTCGTTGACCCAAAGCACATTGGTATGCTAAATTTCATCAAAAGTTCTCAAAAATTGCAGCCTGTAGGTTGAGCGAAAGAAAAGAAGACGGATAGACGGACAGACGGACAGACGGACAGACGGACAGACAAGCAAAGATCCTTATAAGCCATCAATCGAGGCGAAATCAATAAACGACAGATTTATCTCAACTCTCTATGGGTGTTGCATGCATCCGCTTGAAATTAATGTGGACTTGTACTACAAGTGGTATAGGACACAATAAGTGCTTGCATGTATTTTGATCAGTGGCATCTATTGGTGAAAATGATGAAATAATGCGAAGTATCGAGAAACGTTCGAGACTTATTGGACAAAAGCTCTCGAAGAACTTTCGAATAGTTTAGAAGTTGACGAATCAACTGGGAAAAATCCAAAAGAAGGGAATACGGCGGTCACGCGAATTGCCTGAAAATACCGCTTCGGACCGTTCCAACTCTGCGTTTCCTTATTTGCCAAGCAAAAATAGAACAATTTTCTGCGATGTATTGTGACTGGAAAAGTGAGTCCACTAAATCAATTCCAAGCTCAGAAAGCCATGGGTTGGTCCAGAAGGAGCCATCCACTTCGACACTGAAGCGGAGTATTCATGGCCTCAAAGTTTTGCTGTCCCTGTGGTGGAACCAGCAAGGTGTACTGCACTACGACCTAATAAAACCGAATGAAACTGTTACTGCAGATGTGTACCGACGTCAATTGAACAAACTGTCTGGTTGCAAAAAAGAGCAGCGGTAACGACGCAAAGTCATCCTTTTGCAAGGCAATGCTCGGTTACACGTTGCAAGAGTTGTCAAGGTGCGTAACAGCGTATGTTGCAATTCGAATGGGAAGTTGTGTCGCACCCAGCATAGTCACCAAAAACAGAGCCACCTGTTCAGATGGACGCAGCATGGCTTGGCTGGCTGTTTCGAAATGCTAAAGAAATGTGAAAATGGATCGATGACTCGGTCGCTGCCAAACCAATACCGTTCTTTCGATACGATGTCGCCATGTTGCCTGAAAGATAGGAATAAGTTGTAGAAAATTATGGAAAACATTTTGCTTAATATATATACCTTTGGCCAACTTCTCGCGATAAATTCCTTTTTCAGTTGAAAAAATGATCAAAATACTTGCAAGTACCTAAACAAACAAACGCAAAAAAAAAGTCGGCTAAAATATTATTTGAAATAGATACAATACATGATATACGATATAACATACATATGGCACTATATATGCGGCCGATCAATCTTCGGTTATGCAAAAGATAAAATTTTTCCTTTTTATCGTTTTTCCTTACAGTTATGCTACCAGTTACTTGTTGGATCGGACTAGTGATAGCAAATTTGAAAATATCTATGATGCTGGACGAAGGGGGCGTTCTGGACTCGATTGCAGTCAATTATATTTGGAATGCAATGAAGTTTAATATCAAAAAATTCATTAATTCTTTAGGTTAAAGTTAAGATATTTAGCAAAAAAAAAAAAAAAAAAACGAAAAAAAAAGAACAAAAGGATTTTATAGACTGCCTTCAGCCTATCTAATTATTTCATATTTATCTCTTTACATACACACTAAATTATTGCTTTAGTTTTATTTATTTATTTATTTATTTATTTATTTTATTTTTTGTATTAAGTTCAAAAATATTTATTTATTTATTGACAGTTTTTTTTTTTTTTTTATTGTGGATAAAATTTTAATTTAAGCTTTTTTGTCTTTGTTTTACGAGCTTTACGAGAATTTTATATTAAGAGAAAATAACTTTTATTAAAATTTCAAAAAAAAAAAAAAATGCTGTTTAATGTTAACAAAAGAACGAAAGCTTTTTAGAAAAGAAAATTTTTATAGCAGTTTATTGTTAGTCTGTCTGTCCGTCTAATGTGTGTCCATGTATATTTGTGTTCAAGTTGCAGGTCGAAATATATATCGATGAAATTTCGTACAGTGACGTGTTTTGACCGAGAGACGAACTCTATTGAAAATGGTTCGGATCGGTCTACTTTTTCGATCACTCCCCATAAAACGGCCTATTCAGAAAAGTCGTTATATGGAAAAGAATTGCAAATTTTCAAAATCTCTCAGAAAAAGTGGCTAAGCAGTAGTAGTATTTCGGTATTTTAAATTGGTATGAAAACTTTGGACCGGCTTGGGCAATTTTTGTATCCCCTCTCAGATAGCGAGAACTGAAGTTCATATCACAAAGGGTATAATTTTCAAAGCTTCATGATGAAAATTATATCATAATAATACTTTAGCATAAAAAAAAAAAAATGACTATACCAAATTTGGACCATCTTGGCCTATTTTTTGGATCTTGTCCTAATAAGAATTTTCAAGAAAATTGATTCTCTGTAGAGCAGAAAGTCTAAGTTTTGATAAGTTGTACATGGTTCATACAAAAATAAGAAAGAAGAAACTGTTATGCAGGGTATTTAATGGTCGGCCTTGCCCGACTATAATGTTCTACTTGTTCGTACTTGTTTTTAAAGTTAAAGGACTTAAACTTAGAGACGAATAGCAAAGATTCGAAGCAAAGTTTCAAAGGAAACTTTTTCTCAGGCTTCACATCTTAACAAAGCTGCTACGAAATACTATTTATCGCTCTGAGATTCGAACCCGTGAGCACCGAGTCTTATTTTCTCGGCAATGGTGTATTCAATATTGAGGAGAGAGTCGATTTCTTCGGGCGTCAAATGCCGCTCGATGTGAATTAAACTTCAGTCATTAATGGCATGTCAACAATTGGTGATATAATTCCGACATTGTATGTAAACCCAATAACGATATGGATTAAATCAAGGCTTAACATTTACTCATTCATTTCGTTGCGATATTTGACAAACTTCGCGATGAAGAACACTACTTTTATTCGCAGATGCCATAGAACGTGATTGTGAATCGATCGGCACAATAAACGATGGGTCTATCTTAAGCACTTCTGGGCGTTACATACATCCGGACTAACTTAATACACCCTGCACCACAAGTGGTGTAGCGTACAAAGATTAAAGAAATTTGTTCTCAAAAATTTACAGTGATTTCCTCTCTTGAATGTTTTCCTAACGAAGGGCGCATTGTCGGGATTCGAAATCATCAAAATCGAGCCCTTTTTGAAGAAAAACTCTTTAAAAAAAGTCGGAAATAGTCGAACCTTACAGCACTACTGACACAAGGGGACATTAAGATTGTGCGTGTAAGATAGATCCACCTTTTATTATACCGATCGATTCAGAATCGTTTTCTAAATCATTTCTGAAACGATCTAACCATGTCCGTCCGTCTGACTGCCTTGGTTTTTTGAATTAAATCTACAAGTCGCAATTTTTGAGATATTTTGATGAAATTTGCTACACTGATATGCTTTGGCCAAAGGACGAACTCTATTGAAATTGATTCGGATGGAACTACTTTTTCGATCATGTCCCATATAATACTCTATTTTAAAAAGTTGTTTTTCAAACACTTCCTCTACCATCTATTCGATAATACCTAAACGATATATGGATAAGTGTAGGGTGATGGCCCAGTATAGTGTTTTAACTCAAAGAATGCAAACAATAAATTTTTCTTCTCACTTTTCATAGATATTTAAAACAGAAATTCTTATTCCCATCGCATGAGCATGTAGTTTGAGTGCTTGATGCAAAAAAAATGAGACAAATTAAATTTGAGTGGATTAGAAAGTTTATAGAGTATTATAGCAACAAATGCTATGCCATGACAATGCCACCTAGTGTTTGTAAGAGTTATATTATAGTAACATACTATGCCATAACAATGCCACCTAGTGTTTGTAAGAGTACAAATGTGCAGAATGTCTTGCTTTCTCTCTTTATATTGCGAATGTGCGAATTTTAACTTTTTGTCCATGGATATGTATATGTGTGGGTGTGAAAAATGAAAAGTATTTGTGAATATTGCCATAAAAAAAGGAATCAAATCACGATAATTTTAGTTTATCATTACATCTGTCTTCTCTGAAGACGCAGATTTGAAATTATTGACTATGTGTAAGAAAAGTATCCGATATTGTTATAGAAATGAAAAAATCTTATTCACCTTTAAGGTAGACTTTACTTTTACAGCACTTACTCCAGCCCACGTAAGCTCACCGGCCACACATGACTTTTCGATTCTGTTTTTATATACCTTGTAAACTCTAATTTAACGAGGGATAAAATTTAAATTTGTCGGAGGAGGCAAGGATACGATGGCCGCAAGGCGTCAGTTGGAATATTATATAGATGCACAGTAAAGATATGTTTACATAAGTATTAGTAATAGTTAGATATGTTATTCGTCAAATAGTGTAAGCTCATCGTGGAAATTATACCTAGCAATGTCAGTCGCTATGTCCAAGAAGGAAATATAGCAAATTTCAACGAAACAATCTTTCGCGGGCAATGAATTTTTTCTCACATAGTTTAGAAAATCCAAAGCATCTATAGAGCAAGAAAAAAATTTGGATTTTTTTAAGTATTTGCAGCAGTTTAGCTTCTTTTAAGCAAAAATAACGCATTTACTTATTTCAAAAATTTAATAAATTTATTTTCGTCTTAGTATAAGATAAGTGTGGGATTTTCTTCTCATTTTTTTCGATACAACTTGTGTATGTTCTTTTTTTATTTTAACAACAAATCCTTTCCAATCAACAGCAAACAAAAGGTCAGTTCAATGACTTACAGACCTTATGCTCGCGTTTTAATGAGCAAGAAAGAGAAAATGCAACTCAATTTTCGACTTTTTATTAGATCTCCGTGAGATATATGTAGACATTAAAAAAAAAAAAAAAGAACATCACGAATGCCTGAGTTCGGAGAAGAAGATCAATGTTATAAATAACAAAACTACATGCAAGCTATTAAAGCTTCACTGCCCATTACTGTTTGGTTTGTGTTTTTTTTTTTTTTTTTTATTGAAATACGCCTTTCTCTTGATGTATCAAGTGTAACAAAACTATGCATCGTCTAGCAATTAAAGAATGTATTAAAAGTAGTGACATATATGGTCCAACACGAATGCGAAAGTAATCGATAACGAGAAAGAGATTATTTCCGATCTCTGTGATTATCACAAATGCCTCACAATTGTTTGTAGACTTGAGATCAGTTAATTTGTCAATGTTGAGCTTTCTAGACTTATTGCGGTCGCCAAAGTGATTGTAATCGATTGAAGTCTCACCAATTATTGAGATAAAAAATCTAATCGTCAGTCCATTTTCTGCAATAGTCAAATATCTGTAGGAGTTGATCATGTCAATCCATGATGGAATGCCTCTATTTTCAGCTTTATCGATTGTATTTGGTTGACTATCTGACATAGATGGGAAATGATTGGAGAGACTCAGGAGCATTTAGAAGACTTTTTAAGGTAATTTTTGCCGTTTTGAGGCTTTGCAATATATAGGACCATAAGGGTAGAAGACCCGAAAGTTTCGGAAGAACTTCTCAATAGCGGTTCTAGCTTTTAATAGAAATTATAAAGAGTTCATCGTAGAGTGTAAAATGTAGGCGTGTATTGATTGCAAATGTTGACCGCCTAATAAAGGAAGAACAAAAAAAAAACCTAACACATAAATAAATCCCTAAGGCACACTATTAGCATTGCACGTATAATTGGCACATTTGACGAAAGGTAGCTGATATTCGGTCAATTAAATTTCCAACCAATCTCAATTTTAATTCAATCTTAATTCAATATAATTCTAGCTCACTTTCAATTCAATTTCAATTCAATTTAATTTAATTTCAATTCAATTTCAATTTAACTCCAGATCAACTTTAATTCTATTTCAACTGAATTTAAAATAGATCTCAAATATTTTCATGAAATTTTAAATTAAATTTCAATCCATTTTCAAATCAATTGCAATTCCATTTCAATTCAATTTAATTTCAAATCAATTTCAACTCAATATAAATTTAATCTCAAGTCAATTTCAATTCGATTCAAATTTCAATTCAATATCAATTTGATTTCAATTTAACTCCAGATCAGCTTTAATTCAATTTCAATTCAGCTTCAGTTCAGTCTCCATTCAATATCAACTGAATTTAAAATAAATTTCAATTAAATTTCAAATCATTTCAATTCAAATTCAATTAAATTCCAATTTAATTTTAGTTTAATTACAGATCAGCTTTAATTCAATGCCAATTCAACTTCAGTTCAGTTTCAATTCAATTTCAATTGAATTTAAAATGAATTTCAATTAAAGTTTGATGAAATTTGAAATTAAATTTCGATACAATTTCAAAACAATTTTAATCTCAATTCAATTCATGCTGTCAATTCAATAATTGCTGTAATTCAATTTCAATTCAATTTCAATTCAATTTAAATTTAACTTCAAATCAGTTTTAATTCAATTTCAATTCGATTTCAACTCAATTTCAATTAAATTCCAATTCAATTTTAATTCAATTTCAATTTAACTACAGGTCAGCTTTAATTTAATTTCAATTTCAGTTCAACTTCAATTCAATTGCAATTGAATTTCAAATAAATTTCACAGAAAGTTTGATTAAATTTTAAATTAAATTTCAATCCAATTTCAAATCAACTTCAATTCAATTTCAATTAACTTCAGATCAGTTTTAATTCGATTTCAATTCAACTTCAATTCAATTTCATTTTAACTACAGATCAGCTTTAATTTATTTCAGTTCAACTTCAATTAAATTTAATTTTAATTAAATATCAATTGAATTCTAATTTATTGTTTGATCCTTTGCCTCTTTGATTTAATAGAAACTTCAAAGCAATTTCGATAGATAGTAGAATCAGGTCTTAACACATAAGTATTAGTTTTGATTTATTGGACAATTTTTCATAAGTCATTCACTACGATACCTGTAAAAATGTGCTAAAAAATTTTACATACAGACGCAATTAATTTGCTTTTTTTGCTTGTTTTTTTTTTTTTTTTCTTAATTATTTTCGCCTTATTCTCTCCATTCATATTTTGTTTTTTTTCAATATTTTTTAAGGCTAATGAGAACAAAAAAGTCGTGATGACAAATAATGCAGTCAGATTTTCGAAAGACTAATAGCGAAAACAGATGGGGAGACAGAAACAGCTGCCAATGAAAATAAAATATACATATAATGCAAGAATGTGTACATGAAAGCTTCATATTTTGTATGTACATACAAGAAGAAGAAGAAGAAGAAATGCATGAAATTTCAAAAATTTTTAACTTTCGAAATAATTACAACTAAGATAACGGATTCGTTTAAATGTCAAAGTAAGAAAATAATGTAATTAGTTGCAAATCCGTCGTCCGATAATCGTCCGATTATTACCAATACAAATTACAATTTGTATTGTGTTATATATTCTTTAGATGATGCCAGGCGTGTGTAGGCGTGCTTCATATATTTCATTGAGTTATGAGGAAAGCGCTTATCATTAAGAATCATTAAGTTAATGCAGTTGTGGCAAATGAAAAACAATTTATTGTAATTTATATAAATACATTGTGTGTGTGTCTTCGAAGAAAGAAAGCGGCCGACTTTTCAAATTTCGTTCGGAATTTTTTGGCTTTTTCTTGTTCCCAAATGACTCTGCAAAGAGCCTTTAAAGAATGGAGATTAAGGAGATGAAGACCGCTTGGGTGGAGGAGCTTAAGGCCATACCCAAGGCCAAGGCGCATTAGAAAAGTGCTTCGACAATTTGAAGGAGCGCTGGTGCAAGTATATAAAGGGGATTACTTTCAGGAGGACAAAGTAAGGGGACTAAATAAAAAACCATTTAATTCTTTCGACGCATCTCGTATATGCCAATCAAAGATTGAAATGCTGATTTCTTCTCAGTCGCTGTAACCTTTAAGAGATTCAATTATGATCAATGTACGTCGATGTAACTCGTCTGTATAGTTCTTCGTCGAAATCAGTCGCCCATCAGCTTGGCCGTGCGCTCGTTTATCCGCTTGAATGGTTGAAGCTTCGGCGGAAGAAAGAGTAGAGATACTTTTGATCATTCTTGATCGATCGGTCTCCCAAGGGTTGCGAAAGGGACTGAAAACTTTTACATGTTCTGCATTAAGCGCCGTAGAGTAAAACGCAAAACGGACCTGATAGATCTACGGCCACGTACCTTCTTCTTTATATTTTGTAAAGCAGCATAAAAGAAAGAAACGTCAAAGAGGAACAAGTCCTTAAAGGAGCATCTCCGAGTTTGTACATATGATTTTTAGTTGACACAAACTGCTACTATTGAGGCTTATGCATCAGAGGCCACGTTTTGATCATAAGATTAGAAGAAGATTTTCGATTAATTTGGCTGCTCCGATTTGACAAGTATATCTAAGGTGACAGCTGAACGCTATAGTTTTCTTCCCCCCTTTTTTTTTAGCTGATCACCACCAGGATAGGTGAAGCCCCCTGAATGAGTCGTCATAAAAAAAAAACCGTAGCTCTTATAGATAAAGTCGAAGTGAAGAGACATTTGGAATTAATTTATGATGTGTCTAGCGGCCTAAGGATTGAGAATAGAGGAATGCAAGCTTGATAGCCCCGCTTCTTAACTGCTTGGCTATGCGATAACACAACTTTTAATATGAAAATAATGAAACGACAACCATAGTCTACAATAGTTGGAATATTATATTAGGACATCAAGGATGCAATTTATAGATAATAGATTAAATAAGATTGTAGTAAATTGCAAATACCTAATAAGGATTCATCTAAAGCTTTCCCGAAATAATCACATATGACGTTTAGTTTGAATTGCGTGTAGAACAAGGAGTACAAATCTTAGAATAGACATCAAAGCAGGTACTTATTTATACGATTGAATGAATATTTTGCAAATCATACAGAAGATGAGTAAGATCTTGATCGTTTAGCCCAGACTGTAACTGTAATCAATAAAATTTGTTTGAGATGATGGGCCCTAAAGCGTATACAATTTTCTTATTTTTTATATCAATCATCGAAAGTTGAAGACAAAACGTTTACAACACCCAGAAGGGCGTGAGCGTGATCATCGTCAAATTCTAAACCGATTTAAACAAGTCTGTCCGTGCGTCCATCCGTCTGTCTACACGTGTGTGGTAAAAATTCTTCTCAGAGAACCCGAACACAGTAAACAGAAGATAACTTGAGACTAAAATAAAAAGCAACTGTATAAAAATGGACAAAATTGGTCGGGCCAACTCGATAGGGACACTATGATATGGACATTTAATTTTTTTTTTTTCATCGCATCTGTGGCGACAGGTATAAAAATTAACGACCCAATCTTTTATACCCATCACCAAGCCAAGATTTTCTCATTGTATGAAAACGTTTGCAATGCGCCCAAGGAAGCTTCAGAGACCCCCAAAGTCCAGATATTTTTGATCAGCATCACATTCGGCATGAAACTATCGATTTCACATTTGGCGGAAACATTAAAAGTTCTTGCACATAGGTTGGTATTGAAAATGGCAAAGAGCAAATCGGTCGAAGGACACGTCTATGGTATCGTACGTAAACTGAAAACACCTTTGTTTTTCAAAACGAATAAAATAAATTTTTTTTTTTGCTCATTACTCTTAAAGTACAGCAGATAAATCTACAAAAACTTACAAGAATATTCTGTGGGTTACGCTGGAGCGCCTGCATAGAAACGGGAAAAATTGGGTCTTCGCAATATCATCAAAATTTAATTCTTTTTTCAATACCTTTATAACGCGCAGAAGAAAGCTTCAAGTACACAAATTTCCAATTCAGAATGCATCTAAGTGTGTCCCTCCTTATGTCTGTCCTTCTGTCCACCTGTCTACCTATGTTGTATTTATGACCGCAAAAATGAAAATATCGCCTATAAATTTGCAAAAGATTATGAAACGGATCAAAACTGGTCAGAGAAGACGCCCACAACGCCCACACGTCTGTATAAACAAAACTGAGAACACCTTTGCTTTTTCCTATTTTTTGCTTTGTTACTCATAAAGCACAATACACACACACACACCAAAAAAAAAATGTGTTCACTTTTATTCCGAAAATAGAAAAAATCAGCTGACCCCCGCCCCTTGCACCCAATCTTATAGAATCTAAAAATTTAGTTCGGTTGGTTTGCCTTTTTAGTCTTTCTCAGATTAATGATGATGGGTATAAAAGATTCGGTTGCGGCCGAATATAATTTTCTTACTTGTTTTTTTGCTTATGGAAAAACATTCAGTTCATATGCACATATGTATATGTGTTGTTCAGCATGGATACGAAACACATTTACATTGCGTTAAACATCGCTAAAAATAACATTTTGTTTATGCACAAAAAAGAGAGAATGTAAGAGATGCATAAAGAGCGCGACACAGAGAGGGAGAGAGAGAGAGAGAGAGAGACTACGACGAGGAGATTTTGAAGAATACTGACGAGTAGTGCGGAGTACAATGCAATGGATAATGGTAGCGCGATTGAGAAAATATCAGCAAATTTTGCTTGTGCCTCTTTTCAAATTTAATTTAAGATCTAAGAACGCATGATATGTGACATTAAGATCTCTTTCTAAATAAAAAATAAATGACTTTTTTATATCCCCTCACCCAAGGATGAGAGGTATATTCATTTTGTCAAAACATTTGCAGAAGGAAGCGTCAGTCCACAACACAAGGTCTATATATTCTTGATCAGCATCAAATTTCAAATTGATTTAAGCATGTCCGTCTGTCTGTCTGTCCGTCTCTTGTAAACATTCTTCTGGCCGGAAAAATGAAGCTATCAACTTCAAATTTTGCGGAAATATTGGAAATTCTTGCACGCAGATTGATATTGAAAATGGACCAAATCGGTCGAAGGACAAGCCCTCAGCTTTTCATAAATCGAGAATACCTCTGTTGTTCAACAGGAATAAAAAACTGGTTTTCCATGGGCCATGCTGTTGCACCTTTACGAAAATGGAAAAAATTGACCACGCCCACCTAATATTATAGTGTATCAAAATTTTATATTTTTTTCAATATTTTTTTTAAAATGGGCAGAAACAAGTTTCCGAAATCCCATAAAGTTTATAAATTCTTGGCCAGTTTCGCATTTGAATTTATCTAAACATGTCCGTCTGTCCGTCCGAACAATTATGCGGTATTTGTGGTAAACATTCTCGAGTTAGCAAATTTGTCGCCAAAGAATTTGGGAGGGACGTAAATTTTTCGCAGGACACCCCACAACGGCCACCTGCCTATGTGACAAAACTTTTATTTTGATAATAGAAAAAATACCTGCACCCATTCCATTTTACGAAGCCTGAGAATGTAATTCGTTTCCTGTTCTTGTCTTTTTTTTTGGGATAACGATGATGGGTATAAAAGACTCGATCACGACCGACTATAATTTTCTTATTTGTTTTTGTTGTATTATTTTAAAAATAAAATTTTCCTAATATTAGTTTTCGTATAAACGTTTGTATCAAACGTGTATAGAGTTGAACAAGAAATATTTTTCGATTTTTCAGTTAAGGAGAGTGCGTCCAGTGAAAAAGATCAGATATTTTCCAAACTTTTATAAAAGTAATACAAGATTTTTTTTTTTAAATATATATCTGCTTTTATGTGATGTGAAAGTAAAATTTTGCTTAAAATAGATTTGAAAATTTTGTAAAAGAAAAAACAAAAAAACAAAAAAACACAAAAACAAGTAAATATATGCCGTTCATTAATTAAATAAAGAATTAGTTGAAGCAAAAGCAAGAGCAAAAAAAAAGCAAAAGCAAAAAAAAAAAATGGCTGATATACCGGAAACCATTAAGAAATGTGCCGCCATGTTGAAGGCTACCAAAAGTGATACCGAAAAATTTGCTGCTTTATTTATGGTCACGAAACTGGTGAAGGGTAAAGATTGTAATGCCAGCGCTAAGAAACTGTTATTCGAATCGATCGGTTTCGATTTTCTAAAGAAATTATTAAATGGTAAAAATTTACCGAATGATTGTCCACCTTTGGTGTACAAAAGTGTAGCATTATCGATACTGACTTGTTTTTGCCAGGAGGAAGAATTGGCTACACATAAGGAAATGCTGGAAGCTATACCCACTTTAGTTGAAATTGTCGAACAAGCCGACGATGATGATTGTGATGATAATTTAATTGTCGTTAGTGAAGCATATAGCTGTTTAAAATCGATTGCTTCCTTTGAACCGGGTCAAAGTATTTTAATCGATTCGGGTACAATTGCGAAAATGTCACAAATCTATGCGGCACAAAGTTTTCAAACCGATGAAGCTTTACAATTGATTGTGCTATTGGTGAATAAGTTTGGTACAGCGGCTTGGTCCGATGATCCGAAACCATTTCACGCTCTGGTACAACGAATTTCGTTAGATATGGAAACCGATCATAGTGATCGTAAATATGATTTATGTAAAATTTTAGCCGCAATTCTAAAGACATGTAAACGTGAAATTATTTACAATTCATTGGAAGGTGAAATATGGCCGGAGAGTTTACTGAAAGGTTGCGGTGATATATTAAAAAGTAAAATCGGTCCTAAGCAACGTGAACCGACATTGCATTTAATTGCTACCACACTACAAGTTCTTGGCATACAATGGGCTTTCATGAACGATGAGAAGCAATTTTATTTGCTCATATTGCAAATGGCGGCCATTGAAGTGCGTATGCAAATGGATGAGAAGAAATTGGAGACTACGTTCCGTAATGCTGAACTTATACAAAATTGTTTTGTAATCTTGCAAAAATGTATCGAATATTTGGCAACCGATCAATTGGATTTGGAGCCTAAGGAAAAGCAAACAACATATACGGCATTGAAAGGTGCTTTCAATCAAGTCCTGTCCGTTTTGAATCGGGTATCGAATGATAAAATCAAAGATACAACAAATCCAAAAGAACGTTATTTCATTCGCGCCTCGGTGGGTATATTATCATCGTGGCTGGCTCAAGAGACCACGGCCATGCGACCCGCAATTTACAAATTATTGCCATTCATGTTTAAAGTAGCGAATGAGTCGTTTGAAGAGTTCAAAGAATGGCGTTCGACAGCTGGTGTTAAGAATTTCGAGCCACCAACCGATATATTACGCGTTATGCTGCCGGCTATATGTCATTTGGTGTTGGAAGACGAAGCACGCAAATTGATATTTTCGACTAAACAAGATGAGGTCTTACTGCAGCATATTGAGTATTATTTCACTATCGCTCATTATAAACGACCACCGATACCGCGGGCCGAACGTCTTAAACGAATGAATGAACCGGATCCGAAACCCACGCCCGAACAATTGGCCGAAATGCAAAATGCTCGCTTAGCAATCATATCGATGTGCAATATTCTTATGAATTTAACCGTTTTGGAGCCAAAATTATCCGAAGATGATCCGATGTTCGCGAATCTATTTAAATTTGTCGTTGAAAGTTTACCCGAATTGAAGGATACACCCGATAATTTAGTATTACATGGTAATTTGTCTGTCTTAGGTCTACTACTGCTTAAGCAGCAAGCGAAACGAGTTAAACAAAATGATTTCTCCATATGCCGTTATATTCAGGCAACAATACGTTTCCTATGGGACGCTTATAACATTGACGAATCGAATGATCCGACTGCCTTGGTTGTCGTGATCGCTTATAAAAAACACTGGAATGAATTATCAGAATTATGGTTTTTGGGTATGCAAACTATGTGTGGAGTCTTGCCGGCAGTTCCATGGATATCGGAATTCGCTATCGAATCCGGTTGGGCTGAGGGTATTGTTCATTTACTGAAGAAAGTCAAAATCGGTACTTTACCGGCGAACGTGAAATCGGCCTATGAAGATTTCCTCTCACAATTGGTCGAAGTAAATACTACGGTTCCTGGCGTCTTGAAAAAGGCTGATGCTTTACGCGTTTGCCGTAATCATCGCATGATGGAATTGGGAAAAAAACTCTTTGGGGATTAAAAACAAAGCCCTTCGTTTTTTTTTTGGTTTTTTGTTTTTTTCTTTTATCCTCTATGCAGAGCAGTCTCTAACAAGTATAATACCAATTTTTTAAGTATGATATTTTTCTTACAACAACAAAAAGAGTTTACGAAAAGTGTTACAAGTTTTTCCTTTTTTTCTTAATTTTTGTATAAATAAAATAAAAAAAAAAAACAAAAAAAAAATACATTCATGTAATAAAAGAAATACTTTTTTTAAGGGAATTTATATACCCTTAGAGGGATTATCCGGTGAGCTTTTAATTGCAATTTACTGGTTGTTTGTTTCTTTGTTTTAGCATTTCCCACATTTAATATTCGAAATATTTCGAAGTAATGCTAAGATTATGTGCAATAAAGTGCCGGTGCTGCTAATGATGGCTTTGTCGCTTGTTGTGTTTGTAATCGATCATCGTCGGCCATATCCAATTCCTCTTCCTCCTACACATTTTGAGCGTAGTTTTGTGTATTTCATCTTTTATATCCCACATCACTTGTTCTACCGGGTATATTAAGTTTGTGCGGACGTATGTAACACGTACAAGGGCTTAAGAGAGATCCTCCTTTTATTATAATGATCTACGTCTGTCTGTCCGTCTGTCCATTCCAATTTGTGTTCAAGCTACAGGTAGCAATTTTTGAGATATTATGACGAAGTTTGGTACGTGCTTTGACGCAAGAACGAAACCTTTTGAAAATGATTCAAATCGGTGCACTCTCTCGGCCGGTCTCCATATAGAGCCCTATTTCGAAAACTCATTATAGGCAAAACAAGTTGCAATTTTCAAAATTTATCGGCAATAGTGTGTCAAGTAATAGCATTTCGACATTCTAAGTTGGTGCGAACATTTTGGACCGGCCGGGACAATTTTTTGAAACCCTTCTCAAGTAACCGATCCTGCGGAAATTGAATATTTATGTGGCAAAAATGTCGAATTTTCTCATATTTCATGGTGAAAATTGGCTCATAATAGTGAATTGACAAAGAAATCCGTCTTACGGAATTTGGACTAAGTAGGTTTATGTTTGAATGCCGCCGTATATGACGGTTCCGATGAAATCTAAACCCTTATATGCAAAAAAAGGCCTAATTGTTAATTTTTTTTGTGACGAAACTTTGTTCGTTTTGCAAGAAAATTAAGTGGACCTAATTTTAACCACATGAGTCTATTTGTCGGCCCCACTCCATATAAGATATCTCATGATATCGTAATAATTCATAGGAGCTTTTCGGCAGAGAGAATTCGCGGTAGGGAATTTGGATCATATATGTCTATTTTTTTTGGAACCTCACTTATATAGGCGCCATCACGAAAAGCAAGCTCTTGTACGGAGAGAGAATCTAATCTTCTAATACGCGGACTTTCATAAAAATTGTGGTTTTGCATGAAAATAATTTGTACTTTTTGGTGTAGTATTACGAAAATGAGTGAGTAACTGTGCTAAGCAAAGTGATGTAGGGTATGTAAAGATCGGCGTTGCCCGACTATAATGTTCCTACTTGTTTAGCTTAATTCTTGCGATTGTGAAAATTGACTCAATCAAGTAGTACAGCAATAAATCTCGACAACAATATCTCGAAGACTGGACCAGATCGAAATCGAACAAATCGAAAATTTGACTTTCTGAAAGGTTCGTTCGCACATAAAAAGTGCTCCCCACCTGTAGGAAAAAAAGGAATGGCAGGTCCGGCAGCGATAAGGGATGATAAGGCGTTTTGAAAATAAGGAGAACGAGATATAGTGCAATGTAAAAGCTTCAAGGATATGCAGAGTACTGTAGATACCACTATCGTAAGTACCTTACCGTAAGTAAGTACCTTAACGTAAATAGTTATACCGTATCGCGTAAGCTTATACTATTATAGCATCTAGTTTAAAGTAAGAACATATTCGAACAGTGTCGGCACTGCAGCACTAGCGCAAATACCAAAACCCCGGGGTACGTACTTTTAAGGAATAATACATCATAGCGTAAAATTGTATACCTCAATGTTAATATATATACCGATGCGTGCGGAGAATTTATTCCAGTTATATAAGCATTCACATCGTAGTGTAAGTAACTATACTAGCACGGTAGTGGGATCATTTATATCTCGTAGAGTAAACCTTTGTTACTTAAGGTGAGTACATATGCCGAAGTGTGAGGGACGTACTGGTCGTCGTGTAGGTTTTAAAATTCCCCTGTAAGTGCTAACACATATGCCGAACTGTGAAGAACGTACTGGTTGTCGTGTAGCTTTTAACATCCCCGTGTAAGTGCTAACACCGCAATTTAAATGCTAACACCGACATGGACGTACTGTGAACACTTATACTCTACTGTAGAAAATTAAGTAGCAAAACTGTTAAAAAAGGTCTTCGGCACTAGTGCTGTAACAACTACGAGCCAATCAACGAAGCGATACCCTTTTGGTATAACAAAGATAGCAAAAGTTCAAGATAATGCGAGAGCCTGTCGTATCCAGATGTTCACACGAAACAAGAGAAAAAATGAGAGACATTGTGTCATAATAATTGTAGACGTCCCTGTCAAAATTGGAGTTTCAGAAGAGTTCTGTAAATCGATTCGCGAACATGAAATGACGTTTGGAACTTGATACAAAAATTTATATCGAAACTGTTACATTTCTCATTAAAGCTTGTCGACAAAGCAGGTAATGCGATGTGATGCCGATGTTTTTATACCGTCCACATACCGTGATCTAAAGGTACATTAAGTTTAGGCGGATGTATGCAACATCCAGAATTATTTGAGGTAGACTTACCTTCTATTATCTGAATCACTTTCTTTAATCAATTTAGACTTGTCCGTCCGTCCATCTGCCTTGTTTTCTAGTGTTCAATGTACAGCTTCTGCTTTGGAGACCCGTACCTCTCTCAGAACTCTTGCCCTAGTCATTGCTTCGCAATATTCCGGAGGGACTGGTGACGGTTCGTTGTTTTCTCTTTCCACAGGAGGATGTGGTATCTTGTAACTTTTCATTTCATTTTTGGTTAAGGTTTATATGCATGCCTGGAAAAGATAGCCTACCTAGCTGTTTAGGCAAATTGTGTTTCCTTTAGTTTTTGAATCGCTCGTAATCCAAAGCCTTTCTATCTTTTTTGATCTTTAGAAGGAAGCGGCATCTTTACTCTTTGACGGCATTTTGTGAGATATTTTGATGATATTTAGTGGATTTACCGGATCTATGCAAAAATTGCAAGGACTTCAGAACGATCCATTTTTTAGCATACCTATCGATTCACAGTCACTTTCTAAATCGATTTAAATTTTGTCTCTCCGTCTGTCCATTTGGTTTTTGTGTTCAACCTACGAGCCGTTTGATGAAATTTAGTATATTGGATGAACGCAAAGTCCAAAAGGACTTGAGATAGAGGTCTAAGCTTTCATTATATCAAATTGCTTTGTTAATCGATTTCAATTTGTCGGTTCGTCCATCCACGTCGCTTTTTTATCTTCGGCCAAAATTTTTTAGATACATCGACGGAATTTGGTACACTGGGGCGTTTTGATCCAAGGTCGGATAAGAACACCTTGCGGACCATTTTCCATAATGTCTTGTGTTAAAAACTCATTATATAAATAACTATAGTGCGTTATAGGGCATTTAATGGTCGAGACCTTGCCAAGCTATTGTGTTTTTATTTGTTGCTCTTCCCTACATGCAACTGGAGCGAACTAGATTTTTCAACTATAGGGGGTAGAAAATCGCCGAAATCGATTTTAGAACTAACTAAGGCCTTACCTCGCTTTGGCGAGGATTGCGTGAAGGGGAATGGAATAAATATTACAGACAAACGTAATAAACATTTACAGCACATCCTTTCAAGCAGGACGGTGTTTTTTTTTTCTAATACGCGTATCATTTTCTTTGAAAAGAAAAGTTGAATAGTTTTTTACATTTTGAAAAAAAAAAAAATAATATTTAATTAAATTCACGTAGAAATGTGTACACTTCAAAGTCTGCGCTTTCATAATATAATGGCGTTATACAAAAATATATATATAGCAACGAAAATTCGCTTCATCACCATTTCCAAACCTCTATATAAATGTTTTTGTAAATATGTTTGAATGTTTACTAAATATTCTTAGAAAATAAAGAACATTTGACTACGTATTGTAGGCGTTAATATAATATAATGAATGTATATAGCATTCGCTTGGGCATAAACTCGTACACATGGCTGTTATACAAATGAAATGAAAATTAAAAACACTAAACAATATTTTAATTAATTATTTTTCGAATATTTTCAGAGGAGTCAACGGATTTTTAAGAATGTGTTAAAAAAAAAAAAAAAAACTCCACAGTTATATTGAGTCTACTAAGTTCAACGTTTCGTTCTTAGCATTCTTCAAATGCTTCATCGTTCATAATAAAAATAGAACCGCACCGTGTTGTACTAATGGCTATGTTCAGATAACGGGGTTTGATATCATAATTTTTTTGAAATAATTTTTCAATATTTTTACTTAAACGTAAGCAGAATAATGCGAAAACATTTAATCAGTGCAAAGGGTGAGCAATATTTTCCCATAGGGATATTTTATAATAACTATAGCGAAACAGTTCCAGGATAATGATTTAATCATTCAGTCATCAATATTTATGTGCAGTTTTCAATGAGGATTAGTCTCCTTAGATAACCTTAGATAAACCTCAGAAGTTCTGTCTACTGTCTCGGAATAATAGAGGATCGCCTTGCATTTGACAAAAACGTCTTGCAATTCATTTTCAATCCCCATTTTTTCTTACGACATAGTCTGACCTCCTGAATTTTCGATTCATTGTTATCTTTTTGAATGTATTTTCAAGTGTAATGGGACACGTGTCAAACCATTGTGCACCTTATACCATACCACAATTTATTCATCTAACGACTTTTGAAAATAAGGTGTTGTATGAGAAGTATCCGAAAAAGTGGTCCTATTCGAACCATTTTCAATAGCATTCGCCCTTGGGTCAAAACACAGCCCTGTACAAAATTTCATCAAAATATCTCAAAAATTGCGGTTCGTAGGTTGAAGACAATAAACAAAAGGGGCAGATGGACAAAGAAGTAACTGTGAGCGATTTATCTATTAAAAGGTGGGCCTTCTCAAGTCCTTGCGACCGTTGCACTCCCGTAAAAATTTAATATACCATTGTACAGTAAGTGATGTAGGTGCGACAAGGAGTTCAATAAACATTTCCTTAAAATTTCGAATTTAACCTCACTTTTCGTTTAATGAAAAAAAGTTTTACTTCAGCCAAAAAAGATTTTTCTTTCTAATTCATCCTTGACGGGCTATGCTACACGAGTACCGTTTTCGCATTTCTGATAATGAGGTGTATTTTACAAGGAAATTTATTATAGGGAGCAACCTGTAAGCCGAATTTTGTATGTCTACAATATCAAGGGATAGATAAACATATGAAAATTACAACATCTTTTCTTCTCTTTTAGCGCATATTTCTTATTTAGAGTACAGAGTGAGAAAGATATGGTTTATGTGCGATCCATTACCGTAATCTAAAAAGTCTATTGTATTCATAGCTATAAAGTTAATGCACTCAGTACTGTGGTGGAAAATTGAAAGTCAACCTATAAAAGTAAATCATATGCCCCTTGCGCCTTAAGAATTTTATAAAAGTTTATATTGAAACCAGGAATAATGATATTATATATGATGTGATTTACGATGTAAATGTGATTGTGTCCTATTTCCTATTGTCCAGGCATATGTATATAGGCAAAGGTAAGGATATGCAGATTGCCAAAAACACCTCTTTTACCTTTCTGTAAGCGGTTGGAGACATAGGTCCACCTAATAGATCGTGATAGAAAAGGATGAAGTTATAGTAACGACTTATATATCGAATATTACGTAGGCTCCTGCTGTGCGGCTTAATCCTACGGTGCCCGATGACACACGGAGTGAGAAAGCGTCACTCACGCCCCGCTGGGAGCAGTGAGGCTCCCAAGCAGTTCCAGATCAAGGACATGTGTATGGCATGCCCTTCCCTCTGACGGGGGCGAGGCCTATCTAACACCTCAAATATTTAACGTTCCCGCGATTTTGGCAGCAACCGCGGCCACCACGAAACTCCCCGAAGGACCTTACATATGAAAAATTGCTCTATCTCTTCAGACCGAGTACGGTGAAAATCCAGGAGAAAACAAGTAAGAATATATTATAGTCGGGTAGGGCCGACCATTAAATATCCTACAGCACATTGTCTAACACAATTCTTAGTTTTGTTATAGAACACAAAACTTATTTCTACATAAAGGAATATTTTTCGTATGTGTATTTATGGGAAAGTGCGCCCAAAACGCAATCTAATGTAGTCCAAGTTTACTCCTTACAGGATTCAAAAATAGGCGTAGATGATCCAAATTTTGTAGAGTTCATTTTTGTATGATATTACTATTATGGGTCAGTTTTGATTACTTACACTTTTCTGCTCTACAAATTAGGGTAGAATTCAAAAAATAGGCCGATTTGTCCCAAATTTGGTTAATTTTTTATGTTAGATTATTATTATGATATAAATTTCTTTAAGAAGCATTGAAAGTTATACGTTTTCGTCGTACGAACTTCAGTCTTCGTGAAATGAGGGGGTTCAAAAATTGCCCTAGCCAGTCCAAAGTTTCGATACTAATTTAGAATGCCAAAATACTATTACTTAGCCACTTTTGCAGAGAAATTTTAGAGATTGCAAAATTTTTACATATAACGACTTTTCAGAATAGGGCGTTATATGGGGAGTGCTCGAAAAAGTAGACCGATCCGAACCATTTTCAATAGCTAGAAAGCAAGATAATTCATCAAGCATAGAAAGCAAGATAATTCATTCAAAGTATGATTCACTGTTGACCATTTTTCTCATCTCTCTGATAGCCCATGAATTCCGTGTTGTTTTCTGAAGTTCTCTAGAAGTTGATGTATTTTTTGGTAGAGTCACAAAACTGGAAACTCTGCTTAGAAGAACCACAAACCATTGAATTAAGTGAGAGGCAGTTAAAAGGCGAAATATTAGGTGACTTCTAACGTTTCGTGATGGTCTTGGCTAAGTAGAGTTATATTGAAATATCATTTTGTTATATCTTCCAATGCATCGCGGTCCGTATCTCTTTCAAGACCCGCTTAATTACATCATTTGTTGTTAGCAACGTTTCTTGCACTGGTTTGGTTGACTTGATAAGCTTGTGCTATGGTAATCTATCCGCATGTTTTCCTTTTTTTCGGGGTAACTCTGGGTTAATAGCCTTCCGTATCAAAATCACTGTAAATATGCGTATAATCATAAAAATTTTTCGACAGCAATCGATGATTTGCATCAAAATTTTTGCTTGGATTTAACCAGGAAAACTATCAAATTCCGAATATAGAATAATTCGATATCAAGAAGGTCCCAAAAAACTTTATTACATAGTTATTATATCAGAGTTGCATAGCATAGGTTAAATAGAGCATAGGTTAAATAATAACTGCATGGGTTGGGATGAAACAGATTTTCATTTTCTCAAGTTTCATTTGATGCAAACTTACATCGCTCAATCATGTCTTCATCGTGCCAATATGCATCGCCGCGTCTTTATCGCAGAATATCGTAGAAAGTTTGGACAAAAAATCCAACGTTCGGAAATTGAATTCCGCGTCTGTTGCTGTTCGTAGAAAGCTCAGGTCTCACTCAGTGTCATTAGATTATTCACAGGGCCTTCTTACTCGCCCTCCCACTCGTCCAAAATCCTTATTGATTGTTGTTAAATTTAATATAGATCTTAAATTTGTTTTTTTTTTTTTAGATTTTGCGATTGAATGGACTAAGCCATTGAGAAATGTGTCTTATAACGATCTAAAAAAATCCACCCGAATTTTTTATGGATAATGCGAAAAAAAAGTATAGTAAACATAAAGCACTTGAAAGCAACTGTTTGGGGAACCCCTATTTAGTTCAAGCTTTTTCCGTTAGAGGCGCCCAGCATATACTTAGTTACGTCCTCTATTGCAAATCGCTCAGAGTATTATTATAACGACAAAAACTATATATGTTTTTTAGGGCTTTCCAAAGCATTTGATAAATCTAATATACTTTCGGTGGTTGATAAAAAAACTATTCAATATTTGTATTTCAAATAAACTAAGCAATCATTTGTTTAGATGCACTTTATAGTAAAGGAAAAAAAGTAAAGAAGAAAAAGAAAAAAAAAACACTTGTAAATTTTCCAGAGACTAAATCATGAGACGTGCATGTTTGATTCAATAATTTGCTCATCACTTATTCAATTATGACTTATGTCTGTCCAAGAAACTGTTGAAGGACTTATAGGACAAGGAAGAGGACATAAGACATACGATCCGTACTTGGGATAGTTATTTAATAGATCCATTAATATGTGATTCCTCCGGCTCCCTCTCCCTCTTTCTCTCTCTCTCTCTCTTGCTCTCTCTCTGTCTATTTCTCTCTCTCTCTCTTTCTTGTTTTCTCTCTCTTTCTCTCTCTCTCTCTCTCTCTTTCTCTCTCTTTTTCTTCCTTTATTTCCACTCTTGTATACACGGCAATGAAGGGACGGACATATTGTTGCTTTTTGGTTTGCAAATTTATTGCCGAGACTACTTTTCACGATTACCAAGCTGTTACGAAAGGCAAGACAAAATCAATATACATTATGGTAACAAAGTAAATAATAAAAAATAGAAAAAAAAAAAAATAAAAAAATAAAATAAAAAAAAAATGTAATAAGTGAAGGCATGAAGCCAAAGATAATGTAAACGAACATTGTGGTTATCGATGAATGATTATCTTGTTTGGCAGACGAACCGATACACAGACGACAGACGTAAAGTAAACGAGGCAGACAAGAAAGAATACGTACTAGAGATAGGCCTCTTGCACTATAAGGCACGTACTAGCGTAACACACATCTACACATTCTTACATATAAGCAGATTTGAAAACTCATACGTCTACGTGTACGTAATACATGTAACATACATGTACGTGCATATGTGTGTGTTTGCGTGTGTGTGTGTGTGTATGTATATATGTATATGAAAATGATCATTATGATGATGATGACGGTCTTAATGGGGGTAAAATACTGTTTGAATGACTGTGGCTGCTTTGCTCTTTAATGCATTTGGATTTGGTTTTTTTTTTTTTTTTTTTTTTTTTTGTTTTTGTTTCTTGTATATAAGTAGAAAATCCACTGTTTGCTGCTTGCTACCGCGCTGCAACTAACGTTGCCGTTATTTTGGTCTATTTCCATGTTGGTCTCAGCTGTTTAGATTATTTACTAATATTCAACCACTTGGACAAGTCGTTGTTTCTTGCGTGTGTCTCTTGTGTTGTGTGTTCTTCTGATTTATTTTAATTTAAAACATTTTTGCAAAATACTCTTCTTCGTCTTTTTCTTCTTCTTCTTCTTCTTCTTAATTTTCATTTACTTTCCAATATGGAATACCATACGGATTCGAAATGCACTTCGTTTTTTTTTTTTTTTTTATTTTATTTTTTTATTGTTTTATTAATTTAGTTAAAAGTGTCGGTTAAGCAAGTATGTTATAAAAATTTTTTTTTTTTTTATTTTATTTTTTTATTGTTTTATTAATTTAGTTAAAAGTGTCGGTTAAGCAAGTATGTTATAAAAACCTAAAAACATAGGTACAAAGAAATACACATGCACATGCACACAAACACTAACACGCACATACATACATACATATGACAAATGCATACGCATATCTATGCGTGTGTATGTGTTGTGCATTACGGAAGTACGTACGTAATTGTATTAGTATTTTGTTGTACGCGCGCGTTGTTTCCTAAGTCAAAGTGTATTTGATATATGTAGCGTCAAGCATTGACATCGTCTATGTCATTATAAGATTCGTAAGATAGACGTCAAGAAATCAATTAAATTACAAATCAAATTGAAGATGTTGTTGTAAATTTATTAGTAAATTATATAAAAATAAATAATGATGGCTTGCTTCTAAACAACAAATCGATAATGTTTTTATATAAATTTGTGGAATTTTTCTGATCTGATTGACAAACGGGAAAAAAGAAAGAATTATAATAATTCCAATAATAAAAAAAAAAATCCGTTACATCAAAAGTTGAAACAAATTAATAACTAAACTAAAAGTAACTTTAAAAAAAAAAGTGGAATAAAAAAAAGAAGACCACTTAAGGGGTCAGTGGAGTTTATAATATTTTTTCTTTAAAAAAAAAAAAAAAAAAAAAAAAAAAAAAAAAGATTAAGCGGAATTTAATTACATTTATGCAAAAATTATTATCGCGAAAAAAAAAAATGAAAGGATAATTATACGCATTTTTGTAATGTTGCGGATAAGTATCTACGGTTGAACGCAAGAAAGCCAAAAGCTTGGAAAACTTCTTAGAAAGCAGTGAAAACTCCCTTAGGCTGAACGAAGGATATTTGATTAGAAGACACGGACTTCTTGCCCTTCTGCGAGAATCATCTGTTATTGGTTCGCTGAATTGAGTAAAAAAGTCGTATATCGTATATCGTATTGTATATATCGTAGATTTGAGTTTGATTTTTGCCAGGTCTTCCATAGGTAACAATGGAAGTTCAAATAATATTCGTATAGTTGCGTACGGGCTTTTGTGGGGCGAAAAATTTGTATGTAAAATTTTGCTGACTTTCGAACTTAAGCTAATAAGATTGATCTGAAAAAATTTGGTACTAAGCAAATTGTTTCAGGAAAGTTAATAAAGTCACAGATTCCTTATATGGTTTTACGTGGGTTGGTACCGTGAAGGTCTAACCCCACGGCACTCGATGGCACACGAGTTATTTTGACAAGCGATAACTGACGCAACCCAAGGAGTAGGACAAGCCGGACTGATAGAGCCACCACTACTCTTGAGGTCCCCAAACAGAGAATGGGTGTGAGCCATTTTCCCTATTGGTTAGTTTCCTACGAAAATTCGGGTTAACCGCACGGCCACCACGATACCCCTCACAGGGCGGTACCCAGGAGTTAGGTAAAAACGCATTCATCCCTGTAGTCAGATGGGTAGTGTATCTTCGTACCCCGAGCAATCTTACTTTCCGGCAACCTGACCCCCGTGGACGTCGATTAACTTCATGATTTATCGTTCTATTACCGAACTTATACCCTGCTGTACAGTTTTGGGTGATTTTCCACTGTACGCAGGCGGATCACGTCCCGGAAGGCCATCCAGTATCCTTTCTTGAGGAAATAATGCTTCCATTGTCGTCATCACATAGTGCACACCCGACTCTCCCCCAGCCAGAACATCATGCGTTTGATGACCTCCATAAAACAGAACCAAGAGGGAGAAGAGAGCCTTTTTCCAATACACATCGTAGGCTTCTAAGAGAAAAACTCGTCGCTATGTTATACATAGCAAATGTTACGTGCTTCTTGGCCGTTGAGTTGTGCAATCGTCGAATGTGAGAGCAGTAAATAGCAACAGTCAACGTTTATAGGGAGTACCGCGAAAAGGTGAGGGTTTCGGTACTTTTATGATCACCAAAAGGGGTCTCATAGTTCTGCTCCCAAATGATATCACATTTCTAATAGCAACAGATATATCGACAGTCATACAGATAGATAGCCAAGATAAAATCGATGCCGCCACTTGCCGTTACTGAGCAAGCCTTTTTATATATTGTGCGGTATGACCAAGCGAACTATATGACCTTGATCATATATATATGTAAAAGTTGTCCCAAAATTTACGCGAGGTTTCAATTGCATAGAAAATCGTAATTTTTTCTTTAATAGTAATTTTTTTTTATTTATATCACGATGTACATGGGATAAGGTTTTGTGTGGAATAGCACTTTGGGTAAATAGACTCCACGGCTTTGCTGGCACATACAGATTTTTTTATTCTTCAGTTTACGCCTCCAGCTCAAACATCGATTTTGGCCAATACTTGATCTGAATGAAAAAAGAATTTCTTTAAGTCAAAAACAGAAGTTTGAAATCATTTTTCCAATGCCTTGGGTGAATTAATCGGACGATTTGGCTGTTTGTTCGTACGATAACCGTAAGGAAATTATATTTGAGACTAAGTTCTTCGTTCTAGATAAAGTTCTCAATATATATTCCTCACTTCAATAAACGGACGGACAGACAGACTGATGCGGTAAAATCGATTCCGCTAATTTATATAATTAAAAATACGTATATAATGTAAGCATTCAAGTCTTTATGGGTACTTTTAACTTACCCTCTGCGACAAGAACAAAACGCAATTAGAAAACGGTATTCTCTGGGGAATAAACCAAGAAAACATATTACTTCAAGCAAATGTAGGTAAATAGTACTTGGTTTCAGCGTTCTGTTCTACTTTTCTGATTTTAAAAATTCTCACAGCAGATGAGAAGCGAACGTTGATAGATAAATCGCATCGGAGACGTCGACAGATGACAGAGTTATGAGCAGAATCAAATCGAATCAGTATTATACACAAATAACAGACATGGGAGAAGAAACTTACGAAGAAAGACCTATGACTAGACGTTGATCATGTTAGAATCACCGACAGATGAGTAAGGAATAAAGGAGTAAAAGTGAAATGCCTGCAGTTGGACAACAATCGTATCAGAATCATATGACAAACGTGGGAGCAAATAAAATCCTTATCAGCATCATCGACAGACCTATTGGCAAAAGCAAATCGGATCAGTATTAACAACAAATGTCACGCATAGGAGAAGAGGGAAATCATGTGAGAAGCATCGATTGGTGCAAGAAGTCGAAGTAGGCATTCATTGTGTTAAAATCATCGAAAGATCAGACATAAAGGAGAAAAGTGGAATCGTACCAAAATTATCGACAAAGTCCCCACGGGTGGACATCACTCGTATCAGAATCATTAACAGATAACGAACGTTCGAGTAAATGAACATTGAATCCAGAATCGTCGAGAAATGACAGGAAATGCATCATCAACAGATAACCGACTTAGGAAAACAGAATGATCGACGGCTACAAGCCTAAATCAAGGCAAAGATAGATGAAAGACTTATGAGTGAACTTAAATCGCGTTGACAGATGCCAGATGGCAGCCGTACAAGAGTAGAGGCCAATCGTACCAAAACAAAGGACATATGAAAGACATATGAGTAAAAGTAAGTCGCGTCAGAATCATCGACACAAGGCCGATATAGAAGCAAAGGTATATCGTATCAGAATCAAAGATCAAGGGATTGAAATTATAAGCAAAGGATAAATGGACGAATAGATATAAATATCGTCAGAATCATCGACTATTGCCCTGCAATCCATGCATAGGCCCATCGAAAATGACCTGGAAACTTGGCAAACGAAATTAGTAAAAGCTTCAACTGGCTGCTTGGATGAATGGATCGATTACTGAAAGCCAAAATCTACGAACTGAAATTTCACGGATAATTTCCAGTTTCGCTTTTCCCTGATGGCGTTTTCCCTATAAAAAGTGCTTATTCATTTTGGGGGGCTAGAAATTCTTCCGTTCTTTTTCGAAAATAGAAAAAGGAAAATCCATTTTTTTGTTACACAACGTTTTCTAAATAACGAAACAGTGTTCAGCTTTTACATTAGGATATGACACTGTGCTCGACAAGCGTGTCAGTGAAAACGCTTCAGGCAAAGCAATAATTTATTGTATTTCCCATCGCTTTCGGCAAATATTTTTCTCATAAGGTCAAGACAAGATTTGAGCTTTCTTTTCGATCGCTTTCGGACCTTCTTTACGCTACTCACTACTTTCGGACCTCCTTTACGTTACTCACTACTTTCGGACCTTCTTTACGCTACTCACTACTTTCGGACCTTCTTTACGCTACTCACTACATTCGGACCTTCTTTACGCTACTCACTACTTGCGATTGATACTTTCTTAAAAGATCAGCTTTCACTGCGGAGGTAAACATCAGCAAACAACATTTCTCAGCTATTCGTTACAGAATCATATATAGATGAAATATATATCTCCATATATATATATATATATATATATGATTTACAAGGGATTGACCAAAAAAAAAACGCTAGCCCGCTTTTCCTTCATTCAAAAACAATATTCTATAGAGTAGACAATGCAAGCGGCAAATAGAGTTTCAAAATAAGCGATATTCTCTTATGAACGCAATCACAATGAAATCAATGAAAAACAAAAAAACAAAAAAAAAAAAAAAAAAGACATAAATAAATAAATGAAAAGGAAGCCTTTCATTAACTATTTCAGCAGTTTGGCGGAATTAATTTTAAAGATTGTCTGTAAACATTATATGCTCAATTCGTAAAAACGAATACATTTTATTTCATCGAAATGAAATCTAAGGCCAACACGCTTCTCCCCCCCTGCGCCCCCCCAAACCCATCACCGCCCACCCATTCTTTCTACTTAAAACGCATTATTTGTAGATTATCGGTAATTAAAAATTCGAAATTAATGGACTATAGACAATTTGTTTTCTTTATTATTTTAAAGCAGAAGATAATAAATTAAAAAAAAAAACGATTGATTATGTGGGAGAAAAAGTAAGAAAAATTCTAAAAATATGTAAAGATACAGAATAAATAATAATAAGAAGAAGAAAAGTAAAATTAGTGAAAATTAATTTTCATGTAGCTGCGCGATTACCGCCCATATAAGCTCATATGTTTCTCTTTTTCCAGCGGAAATTGAAAATTTTCAAAAAAACCAAAAAACCAAACAAAAGAAATAACGAAAATGAAGTTATATACGATTTAAAACGAATCTTTTACAGCCTACACACTTGCGTCCCTTGTTTACGGCAACAATATGGGAATATGTTTATACGATAAGTAGATTGTACATAACACGTTTCCATCTTAGCCTAGCTTATGACATAGGGAACGACATTATTATACATATCGTACACATCGATGTAGATCGTATTATAAAATAAAATTGAAACGCATTTATATCACAAAACATTTCGATCACACATCATATCGTATACATCGTATACAATATAGAAATGTTGAACAATTTCTTCCGAAACGTATACCGTATATATCATATATATCGTTTACGACATGTCTATCGATCGTCTAGCGCATTATATGTATGGCATCTCATCGCAGATAAAATAACTTGAAAATGTACTTATACGATATATAGCATATTGAGATATATATATATATATATATATATATATATATACCATATTGACCACATACCGTATCGTATATATCGTACACGAC
Source organism: Glossina pallidipes (assembly GCA_000688715.1). Classification (NCBI taxonomy): domain Eukaryota; kingdom Metazoa; phylum Arthropoda; class Insecta; order Diptera; family Glossinidae; genus Glossina; species Glossina pallidipes. Next base: position 511,617 of record KK499929.1, on the reverse strand, counting down.
ATATCAATTCAAGGCCACATCGTATACATAATATGGGGTGAATCGTATACGATATAGCGAGCATATCTTTTATCATATATACGCAATACTATATATCGTATCCCACATATCGTATCGTATATTGTATATATTATACTGCATATCCTATATATTTCAAATTATACGATTTGCTACTATTTATAAATTTCAACACATTAGTTTAGAATTTTCTTGGATATATAGCGGGCCGTCCGTCTGAGTGACCGAAAGCAAAGAATTTCGATTCGCAACTCAATTGTCGTGGATGCGAATCTCAAGTGCGTTAGAGTTTCTAATAAAGCCGACAGCCTTGGATGCTGATGCTTAAGGACTTGAGTCTTATAATTTATTTCTTTGGCTGATAATAATAATATATAGGGAGGATAATAATAATATATAGGGAAACATTCCTCTCTTAGAAAATTAAAAATTCTAATGTAAACTTTTTTACATTTTGTCAGAGTTCTTTGGTAGGTATGAATGGGGGGCCCAAGGGTCGATTGCAGAGATATTTACCCTGGACCAGCTGATAGGGATAAGAGAAAAAATTTTGGCACCATGTTTGATATTTCGAGGAAAGCCTTACAACCCTGCACCGTGCTCTCAAATAACACGGGAATTAGCTCTTCTCAAATCAAGTTCTGTCTCATGGATTTTCCAGGCCATGCTACACATCCTGATTACTATTAGTATCGTAGATGGTGGTAGATGATCATATGATGAGAAGTCTTTTTCTGTTTAAAATCTACTCATACGCATCACGAAAGTTTATATATCTCAGATGTTGTATGTATGCTGATGGTTAAAATAATACAATAACAATAATATATATATATATATACATTCCAAGAGACAAGTAAGCCGTCAAACAGAGAAACGTAAATAGCTCGTTTAGTGACTATTGCTTCACAGACTATACCAATCAATCGATACGTATTACAGAAACTGTTTGCCACTGTTATTTTGTTTTTTTTTGCTTTTTTTTTTATTTTGTGTTCCATTCACCTAATGATTATTGTTCTAATATTCTGAGAAGGAGAACAACAAGCAATTCATACTAAGCAGCGTTCGCAAACACACGTGAATTGGAATAAAAAAGAAAAAATAACAAAAAAAAAAAGCGGGTGATATTAATTACAACAAAAGAAAATAATTATAACCAAAAAAAAAAAAGGAGAAAAATTAAGAATAGAAAATGAATTTTTTCTTTTCGCAGAAATCTTGAAAAACAAAAAAGAAAAAAAAAAAAAAATCGTATATATATAGAAAAATCGAAATAGAAACAAATCAAGCTTAAAGATTAACTAATTAAAAAATTTGTGTTACTCTGCCTGTTATAATGTAATTAAATAACATAACATGTCATGTATTGGTTGGATGGTTTCACATTAGATGACAATTTAATTACAAGTTCATTAGCAACAATCGATAGTAATGATGAGCAAAGTGATAATAATCGCCGTAAGTCTGGAGCATCTGCATCATCATCATCAACATCGATGGGAGTATTTCGTTCCACACATCGTCGCGATTATAGCAATAACAGCAACACCAATCGATTAACAAATACAACTAAAGCAAGTAAGTTGCTTAAGTGGGTATTTTAACAAATTAATAATAAATGTTGCTTAGAGAGTTAATGCTTAAGAAAAAAAAAAAAAAAAATACAGGTCCAAGGACTGTTTGCTCTCTTTCATTATAATTAGCAAGTTTATTGAAACGCTTTAACTCAGTTGAAAAATTAAATAAAAATTTAATTAAAACGCGCGAATATCGTTTTCGCTTACATTTCATTTTCCCAAGAAATGCTTTTCAATTAAATGCAACATTTTACTCTGATTGGTGTTAAACATCCATTAAAAAATTAATAAAATACACAACAACAACAACAACAACAACAACAACAACAAAAAGCAAAGTTTCTTCTTTTTTTTCATTTTTCTTTTTTTCCGTAAATACTTGCACAGAATAAATATTTTCTTTATTTAATCAAAACTGTGCTTTATATTTTCAGAAAATAATAATTTATCGCGTATCGCGTATAAATTTTATAAAGAAACTCAATTCGCGTGTGAATGTAAAATATTTAACAAAGTTTCGTAAATAACTAAAAACACATTTAATTTTTAGGTTAAGTTCTTTCTCTGCAATGCAAGTAGAAAGTTAGTCAGCGTCCATCTACGTTCGTAATGACTATCACATAGGGGCAAGAAGGAATTGGAGACCAAAGTGTCTGAAGAACAGATGTTTCCCGTGATTGCCTTTAGGAAAATTTAATCCCTTTTTAGGTTAAGTTTTTTCTCTGCAATGCAAGTAGAAAGTTGGACAGCGTCCATCTACGTTAGTAACGACTATCACATATGGGCAAGAAGGAATTGGAGACCAAAGTGCCTGAAGAACAGATGTTTCCCGTGGGTGCCTGTAGGGAAATTTAATGCCTTTTAGGTTAAGTTTTTTCTCTGCATTGCAAGTAGAAAGTTGGTCAGCGTCTATCTACGTTAGTAAGAAACATATGGACAAGAAGGAATTGGACATCAACGTATCTGAAGAACAGATGTTTCTCGTGATTGCCTTTAGGAAAATTTAATCCCTTTTTGGGTTAAGTTTTTTCACTGCAATGCAAGTAGAAAGTTAGTCAGCGTCCATCTACGTTAGTAACGACTATCAGATAAGGACAAGAAGAAATTTGGAGATCAAAGTCTCTGACGAACAGATGTTTCTCGTGATTGCCTTTAGGAAAATTTAATCCCTTTGACAAACGGGTTATTTATGCGTGATCTGGTGCTCCCAGGGTGTACGGTAATCCCCATAAGCTAAGTGCCCACAAAAAAAGCACTGGAGTACTAGATTGATATAAAGTGTTTGGCCAATAAATTCACTCGGGGGAATGTTAACGCCTACCATCACCTCTAATTGCACGCTTTAAAAATGGCTGAAAACGATAGGCACCGCGAATGATATCAGAAGGCAGTGTATTCAATAATTTCGAAGAACATTTGTCTATGAAAAGGTTTTCTTTCGAAGTGGATACCACTTTTCCACGTTCTCGACCAAAAACAACAAAGTGACAACAGTTCAAAGCGCTCTTTGGTGCTCTTTAATCGAACTAAAGAAGATATTTTCATGCGAAATACTACAATGGATAGACCATCGATTCAACATGATACTCCAGAGCCAAATCGGCAGCCAGCCACATAAACTGAAATCGTGGGAAACCATCTAAAGCGGATAAAAAAGTAAAAGTGGAAAGGTGGGCGAGAAAACTATCGCGTCCATGTTTTGAGCTGCGCATGGAATAAATTTTATCGAGCATCTTGAGAAGCGATAAAGGATCTCTACCGAATGTTGCATAGCACTATTAGTGCCTTTTAATGATGAAATGGCAAAAAATCCTACACACTTATTGAGTGATGTGTTAAACATTGTTCATATGGTAAATTTCGGAAATGTCTTCACAAAACTTCAGCTTCGACTTCATTTATGGTTTCTTTTTACGTATTATAAGCTATATATATATATATTTTCTTCTAGTCTGCAAAATTTCTAAGCAATAAATAATCATTTGATTTAAGGTCTTGGGTAGACTGAGTTTTATACGTTATGGAATGGAAATCCTTATAAAAAATATTCTGAAAGTGAAGCCATAAGGCGATGCTAAATGTTGGTACCTCTTTCGATCTACGTTCTCGATTTTTTGTTCACACGACATTTTCAGCATCGCATTTACGTTTTTGATGGATTGAATCCTTAATATCATAAACACTACCATTTGACCCGAACTTTTCAATCGGGTAGTGAATTCTCGAAGGTCATTGTTTTTAATGGATTTTTTTCTGTATCTTTAATGAAATGCATGAACGTGATTAGAAAATCAGTAATTATCTACTGGCCGCAACGTTGCCTGATTTCATAGATAGTTGCGGATAAATGCAACATTTTCTGCATTCTTTGCTCTAAAACACTTGTCAATTTCGCATTCTTCTCTCATTCTTTCTTCTTTTCGCTAACACTCGCCATACGTCTACCGTCTCTAGCAGTATGTCTGTACATATATCTTCATATTAAAGTTAAGCGATTTTTAATAGTTTAAAAAATGAGCAGAAAAATATCCGCGAATACTAGGCACATGTCTACGATTGTTAGATGCATCTGGATTGAAAGTCAGCTGTCCATCTTGTAAAAGGGCGCAACTAAAGCACTTAACGATGGAAGATGGTTAATAGCGAATGTATTGTATATACATTGTGCATAACACAGAGAGAAGCGTAAGATTTCACTTCTTTCATATTAAAGCCCTATTAGAACTATTGCTGTGTCCGCATTAAGAAAAAAAATAAAAATAAAACTTTGAAAATTTGAAATAATTTGCATATAGAAATTCAAAATTACAGAAGTTAAAGCACGTACATGATATGAGTGGCAAACAACTAAGTTGCATGATGCCTTATGGGTTTGAATTGAATTTAAATTTTGAGATGCTTATGTGGGCATAACATTTGCTACGAGATCTTTTTTGTTTTTAGTGAATGCATCAATTTTGTGCAAATAATTACAGCTTTTTGTTGTCCCCTTTTAAAATTTTAAATTCATATATATATTAAAATACCCTTTGAGGTCCTACACTCGACATTCAATGCATTCACTTTTTCATTCCGGACAGATGGACAGACAGGTATGTTTTCAGTGCATTCCAAATTTGAAACTGACTAAGAACTTATATACTTTAGGGAGTTTTTGAAGCGTTTTTCTGTGCCTTATAAAGGTATTGGAAAAAAAATTAAATATTTCGTACACTATAAAATTGGGTAGGCGGGATCGATTTTTTCCATTTTTGCACAAATGCTACAGAACTACGCGTGAAATATGAATCCAATTTTTTGTACTTTTATCTGCTATAGTTTGTGAGTAATGAGCAAAAAGCTAATTTTTGATTCGTTCTGAAAACCGGAAATCTTCAGTTTACGTAGTGCTGTAGGATAGTGCTTCGACTAATTTGGCCCATTTTCAACACCAATCTACGTACATGAACTTCCAATGTTTCTGCTAAATTTGAAATCGATAGTTTCATGTTTGCGGCCAGGAGAAGAATAGACCTTTTACAGACGGATAGACAGATCTACTTAAATCGATTTAGTATTTGATGTTGATCAAGAATATATATACTTTGTAAGATCTCTTGTACTTTTTTTTGGGCTTTGCAAGTGTAATGACAAAATGAATATATCCCTCATTCTTCGGTGAAGGGTATAGAAAGAGTATATTTCAAGAGCCCTTTTATCGCCTCGCAGAGACTACTAGATAGCACTTTGACATAGAATAGCCGGCATTTTACACACTACGACAGAATACCGATTATGCTCCTTCGTGTTGCAAAGGATTTAATAGAGTAAATAAAAAAAGATTAATCCTTTCTTCTCACAATTCATTGAGCATAAATATCGAAAAGCTACCCAAAGTTTACGGTTCTTATTCAGTGAGCTAGAACACTTTCTCGTCCACATTTCATAACTGTAATAATTTACTATAAAAAAATTTACTTGAAAAAAAAAAACAAAAGTTTGTCCTTTTATTTGTTGTTTTTTCTTTTTGTTTCAAACATTATTTTTGATGCTAAGAGCAACTTGTTGCTTTTAGTTTGTCTACTTTTCTGTATATAATTCATAAAACAGAAAAAACAAAACACAATAGCAACAACAACACTAACAACAACAACAAGAATAACAACTAACAATATTTGGTTTTTCTGCAATCCTCGAATATATACATTTTTGTAAACATAGGCAAATTTCTCTTCACACATTTTTCATAAAATGTTTGGTTGAATGCCTATTTATTTATTATGTTTTTTTTTTTTTTGGTTATTTTTCTTAACACATGCGTTACTAAAGTGTAAGGCATGTTAAAACACAAAAATAAAAACAAGCTACAACGTTACGGTGAGCCAAGGTTGTACATCACTCTACAGTTAGTCTTGTAATGGAAATATTTTCACTAGCGGCCGTCGGTGCGCCAAAACATCTACATCATCCTACAGTTAATCATGTAATGGAAATATGTTGATTAGTGTCGGTTCTTGCGCCAAAATTGTGGGTTGAATATGAGAAGAAAAGGTGAACAGATGGACAGACAAGCTTAAATTGATTCAGAAAGTGATTCTGAATCGATCGATATAATAGAAAGTGGATCTGCCTCAAGTCCTCAAGTGGGCCAAGAATCTACATCATCCTACAGTTAATCATGTAATGGAAATATATTGATTAGCGCCGGTTCTTGCGCCAAAATTGTGGGTTGAATATAAGAAGGAAAGGTGGACAGACAAGCTTAAATTGATTCAGAAAGTGGCTCTATACCCACCAGAAAATGATTCGGAATCGATCGATATAATAAAAGGCGGATCCACCTGAACTCCTTAGTGGGCTAAGAATCTACTTCACCCTACAGTTATCCGTGTAATGGAAATATTTTCAATAGCGGCCGTCGTTGCGCTAAAATTTTAGGTTGAATATAAAGCAAAAAGGCGGACAGATAGACAGACAAGCTTAAATTGATTCGGAAAGTGGTTCCGTATCCATCAAAAAATTATTCTGAATCGATCGATATAATAAAAGGTGGATCTACTTCAAGCCCTCAAGTGGGCCAAGAATCTAGTTCACTCTACAGTTATCCGTGTAATGGAAATAGTTTCAATAGCGGCCGTCGTTGCGCTAAAATTCTAGGTTGAATATAAAGCAAAAAGGCGGACAGGTGGACAGACAAGCTTAAATTGATTCAGAAAGTGCTTCCATATCTACCAGAAAATTATTTTGAATCGATCGTTATAATAAAAAATGGATCTACTTCAAGTCCTTCTGGATATTGCATACATTCGCAGAAACTTAATAAACCTCTCGTCACGCAAGTACTGCAGGCTGCGATGAACACGTATACGTTTTCTTTGGCATAATAACGAGAAAATTCTATAAAAATTGCGAAAATGCGTAAAATGAAGAATTTTTTCCAATTTGTGAATTTGCTGGTTTTAGTTAAATGATCGATGTGAACTTAAGCATAATAAAGATTCATTTTTGTAATGTTTTTTTTTTTTTTCTTTTATGAAAACAAATTGCTGTACGCTTTCTTTAAAAGTTAAGGCAAATGCATTCACATTACAATCGCGTATGTAACATGCCAGCCGTTCCGTTTGAGAGTCGTGTTAGTCTATTTTTTTGCTATGTGGAAATACTTTATACTAATTTATTCTTAAGCGATCGAGGAATGTTTGTGCGGAATTTCATCTTCCTATGTTCACTTTTGCGACTGTAATGATTCACAAAATGCATCCATTAAATTAACGGGTTTTCGTAGAAGTAGATACACAACGCAACATGTGCATCAAAGCGGCAAAAGTAGGCGTGTCTTAGTGCCACTAATGAACCGTGGAACTGTGGTTGCTTTTCACGTCAATATGACTCGATAGCTTCAACGCTGGGGAAAGTTGGGAAACTTTACATCTATTTATTGTGAAAAATGCTACGAACTTTTTTCTTGCTCTTCGAAAAGTCTCCTTACATTTTTATACCCTACAGCACTTGTGTTTCCGCGGACGTATGTAACATGCAGAATGTCTTAAGACAGGCCTATCTTTTATTATACCGACCGATTCGTAATCAATTTCTGAATCGATTCAATCCTGTCTGTCTGTCCGTCTGATGTCTGTCCATGTATAATTGTACTCAAGGATGTATGCAGAATGTATTGAACACCCAGAAGAACTTAGTATAAACTCAAGTTTTATTATACCGATCAAATAAGAATTATTTTCTGAATCGATATACGCTTTCCTGTCCGTCCGTTGTATTTTCTTATGTTCAAGTTACAGGTCGCAATTATTGAGATATTTTAATGAAATTTGATACACTGACGTGGACCAAGAACCAACGCTATTGAAAGTGGTTTGAGTCGGTCCACTTGCTCGACCACTGCCCATATAATGCTCTATTTTGAAAAGTCGAACAAAATGGAATTTTCAAAATTTCTCAACAAAAGTGGCTGAGTATACTGACTGAATAGTACATTGGTATTCTAAATTGATGTGACAACTTCGGATCGGCTGGGGCAATTCTTTGAACCCTCTCTTATATAACAGAAAACTGAAGGTTATATAACAAAAAGAACTGTACCTTCATGAAAATCAGATCGTAATAATAATTTCAGATAAAAAATTAACTGGACCATCTTTGCCTATTTTTAGAGTATTTACAATTGTGAGGGGTATTTAATAGTCGGCTTAGACCGACTATAATGTTTTCACTTGTTATATATGTACGATCAAAACACGAACGTATGTTAAATCGATCCTTCTATTTGCAATCGTCAGAGGCTCCGTAAAGTATGTAAATACATTTTTGATCTGAGTCGATTGCGGTCGATGGATAAGTACATATATATTTTTCTAATATTGCTTTAGTTAGGATGTACACACAATTTTATCCATCAATGCAAGATTTCGAATCGATTTGTGTCATTTCCATTTGTTTGCTATTCTGTCTGTCCGTCTTTCGAATGCTAAGACAAAGAGGAACAATTTATGATCCTATTATGATGGCCATAAATGCAGGATGGAGATGAACGAATTCAATCACGGTGGCTATGAAAGTTGGACGCAAGATTCATTAAGCATATTAATCTAAAGATTGCTACCAAAGTATAGCAAAAATTGCTTTAAACTATCTACCGACAGTCAGTGTCAGACTAGGCAAAAGAAAAAAACAAAAGTTGTAACGTAAACACACCAATTAGTGCATAGTTTGGTTCAAAGATAAACAGTCACATTACTTGGACACTTTAATATGTTGAACACACAATTAACCAGAACGATTTTAAATACGGAAAAATTACTTTTAGTTCATTTACTAGCAAAGTTTAAGAATCAAAAGCTGTACATTTTCAGCTCAGTTATCTATCGTTCAATCCGTACATACGGACTTAGCTTAGTTGAAAGTTCCTTGTTAAAATTTTATATGCTCATGACAGGATACTCAAGGTGAAAGGATAGGTATTCTGATCATATGTATGCCTGTCTGCACATACGCATAAATCTAATTGGCCTGAAGTTCTGGATTGACTCAGTTACCCAGTTCATCGAAAATTAACATATTGCGCAAGTGTGAAGCATGGCACATAAGTTATTAGTTTAAGTTCACGGACCCAGCTTACGATTAGGAAAATCCTATTAACGTTTGGTCCGATGTTAGGTATAGTTTTTTTACTATTTCCATTTCTTTTCAGACCTAATTCCAACTGCTATTATAGACTAATTTTCGCCATGAACCATCAAACGCCATGAATTTGAACCATGAAAGCTTGATTTTTGTAGGAACGATTATGTGTGAGGGAACTAAGGGGACGCATCCAATAGAAATTTTTCATATCATTTCATATCATTCGGTACAAACATCAGATAGACAGATGGACAGACAAGAGTAAATCCATTCAGAAAATGATTGATGGCATAACAAAAGAAGGTCTGTTTTAAGTCCTCCTGGAGGGTAATGCATACACTCACACAAGCTTAATACATCTTATCCTGCATATGCTATAGGGTACAATTATTAATTTTTTTTTTTAATTGATTTCGCTTATTTTGCTAAAGATTCCTTTCTTGGATTTTGGATCTATCCGTTAAAATTGTTTTGAAAATTGCAACGTGTATTTTCGATACAAGCATCAGATAGACAGATGGACAGACAAGAGTAAATCCATTCAGAAAATGATTCTGAATCGATTGGCATAAGAAAATAGGGTTATTTAAGGTCCTCTTGCAGGGTGATGCATACATCCACACAATCTTAATATATCTTATGCTACAAGTGCTATAGGGTACAATTATTAATTTTTTTTAATTGATTTCGCTTATTTTGCAACAAAAGTCCGCTAAAAACAAAAAGAAATAAATTGAATCAAGTTTTGCATAAATTAGACAAAGTCTTAAGGTCATAAGCTGGCACATAGAAAAATATCCAAAACTAAAGTAAAAGTCAACCTCATTGTCCGTCATTCATGTTGATGAAGAAGATGTGTATATAAGCACTTTACTGCCTCACTAAAGCATATTTTTATGCTTTACATGCTATATGAGACAAATCTAAGATATTGACTAATGGGTATACGGGCCGTTTAGCTCGTACAGTCAATCGCTCAATTCACTGCGGCACTAAAAGTGTCGAAGAAGATACGGCCAGGCCGACAAATGCGACTAATTCGTTATGAAATCTCTTATTATTTACACATTTTTGCAGTGTGTGTGTGTGTGCGGAGTACTCGATGCGATTTTTTTACTTTCTTTTTTTTTTTTTTATCTTAATTAGTTGAGCTTAAAAATGCAAAAGCCAAATGCACATACACACCTACATACATATATTTATATATATATATATATGCATACACACAGAGAGGGCAATGCGTTTTTATTTAATATATTAAACATTAACAACTGCATATTATTAATGCGAATATACTTTCGTTCTTCTTAGAAAGAGAATGGAGTCTCTTGGATGCCAAAAAGGAAAACAAAAAAAAGCAAAAAAAAAAAAAGTCAAGTTTTGTTTGTTTTATTTAACAATAATCTAAAACGAGCAGATGAAACGGTCTATGAAAAACATTCTATTTGTTGTTTGTATTATACATAATATAATTGTTTTTTTTTTTTTTTTTTTTTTTTTTTTGCGTGCGTTTGTTTATGTGTATTTGTGCACGCTTTTCTTCACATACTAAAATACCAGCTAGAGTTGCAACACTCTTAAGTATAATCGACGGACGTACAGTAGCCAAACGTGTGCGTATGATATTAGAACGCTTGATTTTCTTAAGTATATTTATGTTTTTCTTTCGTTCGTTCAATATTTGTGGAATTTCTATGAAAATAATAATAATTTTTATTTAATTACTGTGCGATTGATTGAATAGTGTATTGAAAAAAAAAAAAAAAAAAAAAAAAAAACAACATTCATAATGAGTTCATTTTATGATACCGAGTAAGTGTTTATGGAAAATTTATTTCATAACGTACTTGTACGTTAAGATGAACTTCCGGTTGTTTTTGTGGGAGAAAAACTTTTTTTTTTTTTAAATAATTTTTTAAAATAGTTTCAGAATTTCACTTGAAAGACTTGATTTTTAATGTTGTGTGCTTGATTGTGTCAGTTTTGAACACATTTTAAGAGTTTTGCATCTAATGCATACATTTCTTTACGCATGTAATAGCTTTTAAGGCCATTCCGGCAATCAACTCTAACAACAGTTTGAACGATCGGAAAGAAATGTTGCCATGAATGTAGAGTATTCCAGGCAACGAAATAGATTTAGAATAATAAATAGATTAAAAGAAAATAAAAATAAAATTAAATGGAATTAGTCTCACTTTTGGAACACATTAGTAGCTAGGTTTCGGTTAACATAGATCGCATTTTTTGTATTTGCTCGATATTTATCCTAACAGCCGTAGGTTTTTAACCTGTAAGCAGCACATAGTAATAACGAAAAATTCCAAACCAAATATTTTTTATATACTTCGTGATCGCCTCAAGGCAAAGAAAAAAGAAAATTAAATGGAATTGGTCTTACTTTTTAAAAACATTAGCAGTTAGGTTTAGGTTAACATAGATCGCGTTTCTTACATTTGCTCGATATTTATCCTAACAGCCGTAGGTTTTTAAACTGTAAGCAGCACTTAGTAATAATGAGAAATTTAAAACAAAAAAAAAATTTCTTATATACTTCGGGATCGCCTCAAATCAAAAATAAAAGGAAAATAAATAAGAAATTGTTTTTACTGTTTGAACATTACATTAGTAGCTAGGTTTCGGTTAACATAGATCGCATTTCTGGTATTTGCTCGATATTTATCCTAACAGCCGTAGGTTTTTAAACTGTAAGCAGCACTTAGTAATAACGAGAAATTTAAAACAAAAAAAAAATCGTGATCGCCTCAAACCAAAAATGAAAGGAAAAATAAAATGAAATTGTTTTTACTGTCTGAACATTACATTAGTAGCTAGGTTTAGGTTAACATAGACCGCATTTCTCACATTCGCTCGATATTTATCCTAGCAGCCGTAGGTTTTAAATCTGTAGGCAACACTTAGTAATAATGAAAAATTCCAAACCAAATATTTCTTATATACTTCGTGATCTCCCCAAAGCAAAAAAAAAAAAAAAATAAATAAAATGGAATTGTTTTGACTGTTTGAGCACATTAGTAGCTAGGTTTAGGTTAACATAGATCGCATTTCTCACATTCGCTCGATATTTATCCTAGCAGCCGCAGGTTTTTGGACTGTAAGCAACACTTAGTAATAATGAAAGATTCTAAGCCAAATATTTCTTATATACTTTGTGATCGCCTCACACTAAGAAAAAAAGAAAATTAAATTGAATTGGTCTTACTTTTTAAACACATTAGCAGGTAGGTTTAGGTTAACATAGATCGCATTCGCTCGATATTTTTCCTAGCAACACTTAGTAATAATGAAAAATTCAAAACCGCACATTTCTTATATACTTCATGATCGCCTCAAATTAAAAAAAAAAGCCTAAAACGCACCATCATATGCAATTATGCATGTAATGAAAGCTGAAATTTGCGTCGACACATTAAGAGCATACAGATATACATATATATTAATTTGCGTAGACACATTAAGAGCATATAGATATACATATATATTAATATATAAAACACTTATACGAAATAAAAAATCTGTAGACTATTTTGTCTGCTTGGAATTGTGCTAAACATATGGATTATTTTACTTCGCAATGAACAATGAAATGAACTTTCGAGCACATTTTAGGAGAGTATTAATCAAAATGAAACGAGGCTGCATTCCTATGTAAGCATGTATTGCTACCGACATTCCTACAGCTCATACTTGCAATTATTTTTCTGTTGCCACGCCTATCAAATATAGAAAGTGTTCTACCTTAAGCTGAGGGCTCGCGCATTAGAAATCCTAGGCCGAATGAGATAATAGGTAAGGTAGGGCAAAGAGTGACTCAGAACTTATGGTTTGCCCGTTCGGTAAATAGGTTTCGTCCATCTCTTTGTTTTTCAATGGATAAAGCACGTGTATTTGCTTCGGTTATAACAGGCTGTGGAGTGTCCGTGAGAGAAAAATTTCCTTCCTGAACTATCTAACTCAGCAATGTCACGTGCGATCGTCTCTACATCCTGTGATCCCCTTCAAGTAACATTTAAGAGCAGCCAAAGTCAGTAGGCCGATAATTAGAGAGATTCTAATCCTACTGTTACTGGCTGAGCTGGCTCTTAGTAGCTGGAATTGAAAACTAAATTTGATGTCGATATTTTGGAGGAGCACTAACCAAGCCCGATGATCAAGGAAATGAACTATTGAACTGATGCGTATTTTGACATGTATGCCTATCAAAGCTTCTATAGCTGAAGCTCGAAATTGTTTTCCTTCTGCTCTCTCAACTGCCTTAGATAAGGAATGAACGAAAATTGAAGTTCGTACCGTGTATTTTTGGGAGACCAAGTCTAGCTGATGCATGCATTCATACACGAATGATGCCGAGAATTGAATTTCGCAGCTCATTTTTTGCTTCTTCACCTATCATTTACATGGGGCGTTGCTTCTTAAGTGAAGATGGAATTTCTTGAGACAAGGTCGATGAAAGAGAAGAAACGAACTTTGAATTTATGCATGCTTCCTCATCGAAATTCGAACATATGACGCTACCAAATGTTTTGCCACATAAAACTGAAAATTGCCGAAATTTTAAGAATCCATTTGTATGCCTTGCTCAAGAGAAACTTATAACCATACTCCGTACTTAGTCGTCTCTGTGATGTTGCTTAGACTATTAGAACCATCTACTAGGTATTGCGATCAGTCACTAATCATTTTTGTGATGTTGCTCAGAGCACAGTCGTTAGCGCTGCATGCTATTATCGGAGCCGCATTCTGTTATTCTGATCGATTATTATTAGAATACGACTCTCAGCGTCACATTCTTTCGCTGCGACCGGCCACTATTCGTTTGTGTAGTTTTGCTCAGAACAACGCTATTAGAGCCGTATCCTGTCGTTGTCATCTTGTCAAAATGCTTGTCACTGTCTTGCGATTTATTTCGCGTCGACAGCGTCATAGAAAGGAAACCTTGACAAAACTCACAAAAAGAAGAAGAAAATGTCATAAAATAATTTACGATATTTTGTTGCAGAGCTTTGCCCAGTTTCCCATAGTATTCACACTGGTCAAACTAATTACTAGCAAAGCCACCCGAATCAAGCTCTTATTTGGCTTCAACCACCATTAACAGAGCAACAAGTGTGAACGCAATTTCAACAGCGTAAACCTCCTTCTCTTTCGTTAGTCAGTTACTGGTAAAGTCAATTAAATCAATGTTTTAATCGATTCTGAACAATTTTTGACGAATGAAGAGATTTGTGAGATTAATCCTAACATTAACTCGGTTTTAGATATAGATTTGTATTTGCAAAGAAAAGTTCCTTAAGTCACGAAAACCACAAAAAGAAGAAGACTCTTGTAACACGTGACTTCTTTCGGATGCTGTCAGGAAAACGGCCTATAGAGTCAATAAAAGGATACGTCAATGTGTGTGTATAGATGTAGCACATTTTCAGGCCTTCTCCTTAAAAATAGGTAACATTTTTGCTTATTGTAGTGTCTGCCTTGAGCTTAGACATTAGGTCGTGTCATAAGTAACTTCCGTTCTTTTATCAGTTATTTATTTTGCTTTCATTGAATAACAAAATTATATTAATTTATTATATATTCGTATGTATGACTTTGTCTCATCGTCTTGGCGGTTTATCAATTCTTTTCTTGTAAAATGTGGTTGCTTTATACCGGAAAAAAATTTTGGACAGCCTGACTGACTTACTCTTCAGAATTGAAGATTTTTCCATTCAAAAAGTTTTATAAGGAACAGCAAAGGTGGTAGTCCGTAAGGGCAAGGTCCGGGGAGTAAGATGAGTGTCGTAAAACAGACCATCGAAGCTCAAGAATTTTTTCTTGAGTCATGCTTCCTATATATGGTCACGCAATGTCGTGTAAAAGAGCGAGTGCAGGACGCTTTTCATAGAGTTTCTCTTGGACTCTTTGCATCTGCTGAACGTATCTATCCACGATAATCATTAAATTTTATTTCAAGAGCTCGTAATGAATTATGCCTCGAAAATCACACTATAAATGCACTAAAATCTTTCTGCCATATATGTTTGCTTTCTGATCTGGTAAGGATAGTCGATTCTTGTCAAGCCAATGTTTTTTGCGGACATTATTGTCATAGGTAATCCATTTTTCATTGCTCGACTTTTACCCGTGAGAAAAGACTTGAGGCCATTGACATGTGATCTTCTTTATTCTGTTCATTGAGATTATGAGGTACCCGTACTCCTAGCTTGCTGACTTTCCCTAATTTCTCCACGTGGCGGTTAATAGTTGATGGTTGAAAATTCAACCTCTTTGCTATACCTCTTGTTGATTGGCTTGAATCTTACGCCAATATTGCCTTTAAAAAGTTGCCGTCAAAGTTGAAATGGCGTCCCTCGGATCGTCTTTTAAGATCGTATCTCCGAAACGGAGATGTAAGCCCGAAAAGTTATCAGTCCTTCATCGTATACGTTCCATATCTTTTCAGACGTCGCCTTAGCGCTACTACCTTGTTTAAATTCCCTAATCGTTACATGTCGAATATGAACTTTTTGACTCTCGATTTCAGAGGTTAGGAAAAACAGTTGAATGTACCATGACTCACACAAAACAGTTGACAGAAGACTAACTGAACCCTCATCTATATAGTGAATAAAAAAAACCCATTTGTTTCGGTAACTGATAGTGGGTGGGTGAACACAAACATACTCGCATCGGAATTTACTTATGACTCGAGCTAATAATTAAAAAGCAATCAGTAAGTAAAAGATTTTATGTACGAACGTTAGTCGACTCTATAGAAAATGTAAAACATATTTTCTTTGCTCTCAAAAACATTTTAAATGAAACAAATGCTGCTTTTACTTAATTTTTTTTTTTTTGTTTATTAATTTTATTACCCCGAAGAGAAAAAAAAAATGTGTTATACGTTCAAGTCCTATGAACAGAAAAAAAAAAAAAAATAAATAAATAAAATGCAAAATACATAAATTTTATGAATTCATCGCCTTTGAAGAATTTTCATTGTTTACTACATTAAATTAAACAATAAAACACATATTTCTACACTTTTTTTTTTTTCTTATTCGTTACGTTTTTACGTCACTGGGAAGGAAGTATTTTGAATATTATCTACTCTTGTTAAGATTTAATCAATAACTTGTTATGTTTCTCATATACAATATGCATAGCGCTTAAAAACACAAACAATATGATAGCAAAATTTTTGCGTATACATACACCCACACGCTCGATATTCACATCGATTAAATGTCATTGAACATCTTCTCAATAGATTTGAAGAGTTTTTCTTTTGTTGCTTTTTCTAATTTGAAATTTAATATATTTAATAGTGCGTTCTTACTTTACATATTTATATAATAAAACATGTATATGTGCAGCATATAGATAGAGGAAAACAAGTGAAATCACTATGACCGAAGGAAGGCCGACTATTACATATCCTACTACAAGGCCTAATAGAGTCACTAATTCATTTTCATGCAATCAAAATTGTACACCTTCCATATTGGACGTCGATCAATGCATCCAACTGCCGTGGCAAACTTAATTCACTTGTCAGAGATTTTATTATTATACCCCACACAACATGTGACGCAGGGTATATATAGGGTTAAGTGCGGACATATGTAGCCTGCAGAATGGTTTAAGATAGATCTACCTTTTATTGTATTGAAGCCTGTCTGTCCGTCTGATGTCTGCCCACGACTGTTTGTGTTCAACCTGCAGGATGTACGCCACACTCAGAAGCAGTGGTGTTGTCGAGCCGGAACGCTCCGGAACGTCGTTCCGGTACTTCCTTTTTGGACAGGAACGCATTCCGGAACTAAAAATGATTTCTAACAACGAGAATCTATAATAAACATTAGAAGACGGACGAAAATTGGGGGAAATCTCCCCCCGTCGTCAAATTTGGGACATGAGACCGCACAGAGCGGCCGCCTACCCAGGATCGGCCCTGTCTATATAATTATATATACGCGTTCCGGTAAAAAAAAAATTAGCACAACACCACTGCTCAGAAGAACTTAGTATAGGGCCAACTTTTATTATACCGGTCGATTAAGAATTGTTTTTTGAATCAATCTCCTCTTACCTATCCGTCCGTCCGTCCGTCCGCCCACGTTTTTTTCTTGTGTTCAACCTATAAGTTGCAATTTTCCAGTTATTTTAATGACATTTGCTCCACCAACATTTTTTGGGCCAAGGACGAGTATTATTGAAAATGGTTCGGATCGAACCACTTATTCGGTAACTCCTGATCTAAAGCCTAATTAAGAATATTAACACGAGGTAGTGGAGGATATTTAATGGTGAACCGTGTCTCAGTACAACGATTTTACGTGTTCGTGATTTACTTCTACCATGAGATACTAGAAATTGGATTTAGAATATGAGTTTCAAGAAATAATTCCGCCGCATTCAAATTTTTTTGCGATTTTTGTTAAGAAATATTAAAAAAAAATTTTTTCTTTATGCACCTTTTGAAAAACTGAGGACGGGTTATGATGGGTTCGGACGCTCCTTCGCGGATATGCTTTTAGCCTAAAATATTTTGAAAATTGCGATTAGTAACTTGTATGCAAAAGTGCTCACGCAAATATCATAAAGACAGACGGACATACAATAGTTTTAGAATCGGTTCCATTGCTACAATGGTAGGATTTGTTCCAAGTTCGTTTTGGTGTCGCATACATTCCCACAAACTTGTAATACCCTTACGTAGTTTCAGATTATAAAAAACAAAAGCTAATTATTTGCTTTGGTGCTGTGCTAACTTAGATCTTCGTGTTTATGTTAGAGAAAAAAAAACTCCCCAAACGATAAAGAAACACTAAGTTTATAGAATAGAATTTGTCTTGTTTTTTTTTTATTTCCGTTATTTCCAACCGGCTGCTGGAAACTGAACGCATAAATTTGCTTTGATCAAAAACTAGCAAGAATTTTCTATTTTTCTTAAATTTTCTCCACTTATTTCGTAAATAATTTCTTCTCCGCTCCTTAAATCAATATTTTAAATGCCTTTATCTTCGCGTTTTCGAGTTAATGGCGCCTCAAGACGCTACGTTCCCTTGAATTCGATTTGCTGTTTCTCCTTGCTTTTGTCTATACTTCGAAAACATTGTTCTTCAAGTCTCCTTTAAACTATAGTCCGGTTTTCTCTTAATTAAGTGTTTCCTTAGATAGTGTATTCCGCAAATGTGGACACGATAGTGGCCAAGAAGGATCATAGTTAGAGGAAAGAGAGACTGTCTGCTAATCATCTATTTACCAAAGTTTTCTTGTATTTGATTTGGAGGTTGATATTTTCGAATGCACGCTAGATTTAGGACAGTTCGAATAGTATGCTAGATTTAGGACAGTTGCGGCAACAAAAAGAGATTATGTTATGCTAAGAATTGTTAACAAATCCCGCAGTTTCAGACTTTGGCTATCATTTATGTAATTTCGAGGATATTCAAAATAGCTTCGCACGATGCATATGGAATTCGTGTGTTTTTGCGATGAGCCAATGAAAGACTGAACGTCTTCAACTTGTAAATACTTGCCTCACTCATAAATTCACGCTACTTTTCGCTTTCTCGTACGTCATTTGAGTTCACCAT
>KK499929.1:465124-478854 GCA_000688715.1 Glossina pallidipes | reverse complement strand
AATTGACGGTTGTTGTAATGATTAGCAATAGAGATCTTGCGAAGATAAGTTAGAGAAAGTGGCGATTGTCATTTCCTCTCCTTCCTGATCAGCACGATTATCAAGAACTGCCGCGATACTTTCGCGGGTGCTCAGAAATCGAAGGTGAGAACCGCATTAAGTTTTTATGTTAGCTGTGAAAACTGCATGTTATGTTTCGATAAGAAGAGTCTTTGTTATTTCTTTTGGATCCCAAGCCGGGGTTTTTTTAGAGGAAAAGAAATCTTAAACCGAAAAGAAAGCAAATCTAATATATTTCGAAAAGCCCACGGGTAGCATTTGCTGAGCTAAAGTAATGCCCTTTGCCTCATCTAATGCAAAACAGAAAATCCACTTTATAAAGAAATATGATTTCGAATATCGTATTACATATCGTACGTCATATATCGTATGTCGTGTGCCGTATTTTGTATTTACAGAAAACAAGGCTTGAACAGGTTTAGCATAGAGGCATATTTGCAGCCAATGCAGACCCGAGCTGAGGTTGAACCCCTAATCCAGCGCAAACATGCAAAAGCTGGCCAACTGATGGTAGTAAAGTCAAAGATATCAGGATTGGAAGTTAATAGGACAATCACGTGTATTAAGCAGACTTGATTTGATAGAATTTAAAGGACTCGATTTTGGAATTAAAAGTTAATTTAGATGCGACATAGGCAAATTCCATATATTAAGGAGGGTCGATTTGATAGAATTTAAAGGACCCGTGGATATTGTGATAAAATTGTATCGTATGGCTTGAAAAGCTCTAACTATATCTTCATTCGCTTAGTTTTACGAACATAAACTTTCTAGGGAAACGGTTCAGAACATTGGCCATCACTAAGTAATGTCGGCGAGTCAATGGTTATTAACTTAATTAAAAAAGGGAACACCAAAAATCAATCTAAATCTTCTCCGGTGACGATTAGTCTAACGAAAGCAATCCATTTTTATAAGGAGGCAAAGAGAGACAAGCGAGTCCCTAAGGCCAAGAAGCAAGAATTGGTTTCGAACGGATTCACTTGCGTCTATGTAGCATTCGTAGGAAGGAGAGCACGCAATATGGGCATACTCCCCTATTGATTCGTTTTAGCTCAGGTGTTATTTACTTTATCCATACATTTCTAAGAAAAGTCTTGAGTGAGATATTAAAAAATATCGCAAGTAACTATGCGGAAATTGTTCCGCATATTGAAGAATTTTGCACACATTTATGGCGAGTAGTTTCTAAATAATGTAGAAATTATTAGAATACATTTTTGTACATAAAACAGATTTGAAAATTATAAAATAAACACATAACAAGATGATGAATTACTTACGTGCGCATAGGCAATCTGTTATTTGATTTATATACGCACGAAGTATCATGTTCTAGGAAATGCAAAAGAGAAAGAGTACAAGTGTGTTGTGTGAAATTTTCCATATATATCTGTATATATGTGCGTATGTAAAATACAAAAATATATATATAATTATAAGATAAATAAATAGTTTCCTAAAGCAATATTTTCTCGATTATAGGTCAATCCGATATTAAACGTTTGAAAAAAGAAAATGAATTATTACGACGTGAAATTTGGATCTTACGGGATGAATGTGACCGCCTTAATAAAACAGTTAAAGCGAAATTCTTGGATCATGATGAAGGGGGCTGCGGTATACGTTGTAGTGGTGCTAGCACTAGTGCGGCCAATGAACATCATTGCTGTTGCAATATTGATGACGGTGAGGCTGGGGCTAGGATTTGCGGTTGTGAGACTATGCATAACAATTATAATAGTGAGGTAAGTAGTGATCGATTTATGATTTCATATAGATATCTTAATAGTAATATTTAAACGATAGGATTCAGATTCCTGTACTGGACCTTGTTGTTGCGCTGATGATGACGATGATGATGATGCCGTTGAGGATATTATTAAAGCGGAAAATTCCAATAACGAAGAGGAAAGGGCAGGGAACGAAGATGTAAACCTCACAACAACAACAACAATTTGCAAGACCGAAGAGTCGACGAATAAAAGTATCTTTGATCATTTATCGGTTGTGTCGGAAGAGACCCTAAGTAATATTGAGCATACAGTCGCCCAACAAAATGAAAATCTTTTCGGTTATACACCCGATATATATGGTTCGGAGACGACACTTCCCAGTTTTGTGGGACCTTTAACTCCTCTTACTCCTATTGAATTGGTCGCAAATGAGTTAAGCGATTTGCAAGCTACCGTGCCATCCTTGTCGTATTTTGAGAATATTGTTTCCCAGCATTTAAATCCTAGAAATGGTATAATTTCGTATCAAAACATTGGAGTGCATTGGATGACGTTTCTAAAGTTTCTTACTATGTTTTTTTTTTTTCTCTTATTGTTTAGAAACTTCTGGAGAGAGTCCTTCAATCGTCGGAGCAGAAAAACCTTTAGCACGTCATACCAATGGTTGGGATTATAACTTACAATCCCCTTTTGCTCAAAAACGTTCGACCGCACAAACTTTAAGTACTTTTCAGCCTGTAAGCGGCGTTACCGCCATCACAACTACGGGTCCCATAGTAGAGAGCAATGTAAAAGAAATAATCACTACTTCCTCCGCTTCGCAGCAAACCGAGACTGTAGCTATTGTGACAGTATCTGGCGTAGATAACGTGGAAACACCTAAACATTTCTTTGCGCCGTTACGGCCAAAGCTTAAACTAAACACAGCGTTAGCAAATCAACGATGCCTGCCTTCTTCCTCGATGCTTTTGGCTGCGACATCGCCGACAACCTTTAGCAACAAATATTCACTACAACATGAAAAGAGGAAATGTGAACCGCCTGATTTGTACGTAACGAATGGTTTAGCTACACCGTATCGGTGTACGAAAACAACTATTTCCTCCCAACCGCCACCAGTACCTCAAAGAAAACAATTTCCCGCAGCACAAGTAAGTCCGCGTTTGTTTAGACGTAAAAATCCATTTCAACATCAACGCTACGAGCATCATGACGAACGTATTAACAACGCGGGATGCTCGCTTAAGAATACGTATCGTAGCAGTCGCAACAACGCTTTAAGTGTCAATCTGATTGAAACGTCTGCTGCTTGCAATTCAACACTAACCGCCGCTTTAGTGGCCTGCAACGCGTTAAACTTGCAATTATTACCTTTACATTTAAGGTCTACCACATCTCTTACCTGCACTGTAGCCATTACCACTACTATCACTAAAACTACCACCAATGCTTTTACTACCACAAATGCTTGTACTAAAATTGATGGCCATCGGTCTAACTTGGTGAACTCAAATCATTTCACTAAGCCCCATGAGCCTGTTTATGCAATCGCACAAAAATCTGGTCATAATTTAATTACCGCACCTGCAGTTACTAAACCTATCATGGCAACAACAACGACAACAACAATCATGCCGTCCATATTGGTATCAGCGTCATGTTATACTCTAAGAGCAATGAAAATAGATAAGTCAAGCAATAGCTTTGCTATGGATTCAGAATGTCAGGTGAGCTCGAAGAGAGGCTCAAGGTTTTCTTCTCTTTTTTTTTTCTTTTTTCTAAGCAGATGCTACAAGATATGTATTGAGAAGAATTTCTCCGCATTGGCTAGGCTTACTGGAGTAAAACGTCTGTACGTAATCAGTTGCTGAAATAAGCTTAAAAGCCATGTTGTATATGTACCTTACGTCCAGTGGTGTTGTCGAGCCGGAACGCTCCGGAACGTCGTTCCGGTACTTCCTTTTTGGACAGGAACGCGTTCCGGAACTAAAAATGATTTCTGATAACGAGAATTTATAATAAACTTTAGAAGACGGGCGAAAATTGGGGGAAATCTCCCCCCCCCTCGTCAAATTTGGGACATGAGACCGCACAGAGCGGCCGCCTACCCAGGATCGGCCCTGTCTATATAATTATATATACGCGTTCCGGTAAAAAAAAATTAGCACAACACCACTGCTTACGTCCCTTCACCTTAAATGTAAGAACGTCTGGAAAGCGAGCAAAGCTGACTATGGACAGATGGTCTCAAAAGCGCATAGTATTGTTAAAGAAGAACCTGTCGTGGTAGTCGTACAGTATGTGGGCAACCCAAAAAGCCGAATACTGATTTTAAAGGCCTTATCTCGATAGAACACCTGTTGTACATAGGTATAGCAAAAGTGTCGATGATGGTGGTTAGTGTTAACCATATGAGTTTCTAGTCTTTTTGAGGTTAAGTGTCTTCATACATCTTTTTAAGCGTCTTCTAATGTGTACTTCTTTGTTTTTACGTTTTATAACAGTTTTTAGTGAACTGTGCTCATTAGCCATGTTTGAGTTTATGAAATCGGAAGACACTTAAGATAACAGATAGATAACAGATAAGCAAAGTAATAGATGGGCGAGTAGGCAGAGAAACAATCAGATGAACGGGCGAATAGACCGACGGATTAGATTGTTTGTATAACTAGTAATACAACAAGACAATCTTGCTTGAACGTTGTTACGCGAATGTGTATTCCTTTTGTCTACCCTTATTACGAAATAAACGAAGCCTTTAATCAGTTTAGTCACCGCATCAATAAACTCTGAACTTAGTTAGAAATTTTAAGCCGTCCAAGTAATCCTATTAATAATAATTTTCTTTTGTTTACTCAGTTAAATGTTAATCAACATTGACTTACTTTCGTTTAACGGTAATTTCATAGCAAAATTTCAATTGATATTGAGCGTAGTGAAGAGTTGATAATTGCCCTCCCATTTAAGGAACTATTCCTGGAGCACAATGATGTGTAGGAAGAGCAATAATGAAAATGTAATAGGTTTTCTTCTTTTTTTTTTCTAAAGGAGTAAGAAAACGATGGCAAGACGTGGCCTACACTACTCCGCAGTTATTGACGTTTGATGCTTGATTATTTGTAAAATAACTTCTTATGTGGGAAGTGGTTGAGAGAGTGATCCGATCCGAAACATTTTTTTGCGTGGGCCAAAACATAAGAAATTAAGACGGACGGACGGACAGGCAAGCGTAGATCGATTTGGAAAATGATTCTGAACCGACCAACACAATAAAAGTATGGTTCTATCCATCCTAAGTTTTTCTTCTTCTTCATCCGCACAAACTTCGCATATCCTGCAAGTAGGGCGGGGTATAAAAAGTAAAAACTTATCTCAAACTCATGGAGGCGCCCCTTGAGGGTACCTTAAGCGAGACTGTAATTCGGAAACAGTTGATGGTATTTCATTTCCAGATACCTAGGCTTCCCTACCCGAAATGAAGTTTTCTTGTAAAGAGGTCCTCAAGATGGAAATTTGATCTTCACAGTAGGCAGAGAAAATTTCATAAGCGCAAGTGTGTTCCTGAATTTATTTCGCAACACAATGCAGGATTGCCTTGCGAAGGGGACAAGCTATCGCTTACATATAACTCATATATCAATGGGTTTCGTCTGGTTAATTTCAAAGGTTATCTGAACGATTATTACACGATATTAAGCAAAAGATTTTAATTGAATCGAATCAAACCAAGTTAAAGATATTAACCGCTCTTAAGTTTCCGTTACGAAATGATGGCAAAATCTTTGAGACCTCAATTTTAAATTTTTTTTTAATTATGTTTTACTTTTTCAGACGGATTCAATTAATTTGGAAGCGATCCTTAACGATATCGACGCCATTTCGGAGGATATTTTAACCTTGCAATTGAAAAAAGATAAATCGATAGAAAATCTAGATCGAAATTCTCTTGAAGTTACTGAACATGAAAACACATCGTTACAGCAAAGCAGTAAAAATAATAAACCTTACAAATCGGAAATGAATTTATTATTGACATACGATGGCGAGACACCGATTATACAACCGACACAAGCGACAAATTTAAATACGGCGGCGTCGTTCGTATCAACAGTGAAAATTATATCGAACGATAATTCGAGTAATTGTCCAAGTTTGAGAAGAACGCGATCGTTGGAAAAGGACCGCACAAACAGTCCATCGCCAAATGTACCCGACGCTATGCTACCCTTTCCTGATAATCGTGAATACTTATCAATTGACCGGTTAAGTGAAGAAATCATTAAAAGAAGCACTTTACCATCTGTGGCAGCCACAGCCACACAAACCTTACCCGTGATAAATAGTCCGCAACAGGAAGGCGACTTGACACTATCCCCGATAAAAATAAATATGCCTGCCAACGAACAAGCTGTTGCGCCCGCGCCGCAAGGAAGGGTACATACGTCACCTCCGGAATTAGCACGCAGTTATTCGGCTACGAATTCATCTCATTTATTCAGCGATACCAATAACTCTAAAAATCCGGTACACTCATCGTTAACTGGGGCAGCGGCGAAAAGAGCTTTATTTCGCTCAGCCCCTAGTCATCTGACGAAGTCATTGGATATCGAACCGATGCCAGATGATGATAATTGTGATGGTAACGGGATTGAAAAACTCGTTGAAACGGTCAAAAGTTCGGATGAGGAAGTTTTGCAAGAGCCCGCAGATATTGCGAAACGGAAATCTCGTCGTGTTTCTATAGTAGTATGTGGTGATACAAATAATGCTAACGCGCCGGCAAATATGGTCGCGGTTAGATCCCAAAGTCTTAATACAAATGCATTAAAAACAACGACAACAACGAATAGTTGTTCGGATTTGCCTTCAATAAACCCGAATCCAACGCTAAGTAATTTAAAGCAAAGTAGTCATAGTACACCAAACTCTCCACATTCCGTGCATAAAAATGACGAGACGAGAGCATTCAACAAGATCACCACGCCAACCATAGCAATAAATAGTCCAAATGCATTTCCACATAACCGTGCATCGGACAGTAGTACACCGCATTACGATGGTTGTTTGAATGCAGCGACGCAAAATCAACGTAAATCGAATCACGATACTATCCGAGCTACGGCCGCTGAAATAGCGTGTGCCGCTGCCAATGTAATGCGTTCGAAATGTGCACGTCGCCATTCAGACGGTACCGTAGCCCACAATAATCAACGCGCGAGTGCTGCTAGCACAAGCACTACACTTCATCATCATCATAATCATCATCATCATCAGCATAGTTCTTCCCTGACGAATAATATAAATACTCATCGCGGCCATCATGTACGACAAGATAGTAACCATGAAGTTGTAGTCCCATGCTCAGATCGCAATTCGAACAGTTTAGCCTCATCACGTGAATCTTCCACCAGCTTCAGTATGCGCTCGCAACGACGTAAATTATCAGTTAGTTCTCATACAGGGGGTAAAATACCATGGTGTGCTTGTTGGGGCAATGGTTGTTTGTAAAAAAAAAAAAAGAAAAAAAACAAAAAATAAGTTTTTACAAATACATACATGCAACAGACTTTTATATGTATTATCCGCACAAGCTTGGTGTGCGATTTTGTAGTTGCGTTTATATCTGATTTTTGAAAGTTCGCCTTCGACACAAATGCATAGCTTAAAATTTAATTTCTTAAAATCAAGCGTTGATTAGGTGTCAAAATTTCACATTATCTCTACGAAGCTTTCCATCTACTCATTGGGCATCGACTCATTTCTAGATTATTCTATCCATTTTTCTAGCCATTGTGCGACAGCGGCTGTCCAACAACAAAGGCTTCCAAGTCGCCGTCGCAGTATGATTATTATATGTGCATACCTATGCGTATATAAATAATAAAATGCGTCTATGTGCACGTTTTCAGAGATTTAATTGATTAATAAATGTTGAGGTTATGTCCTGTCTCTTATACACATCTAGATGTGTATAAGAGACAGGTGCATACCTATGCGTATATAAATAATAAAATGCGTCTATGTGCACGTTTTCAGAGATTTAATTGATTAATAAATGTTGAGGTTATGTCGGAGTAAAATTGATGCCAATAACGATTGACTGATCAGGACGAAATTGTTTTCCTGCTTTAAAGACTGTAAACTTTTCCTTTTCTTGCGCTTTATTGAATCCCGTTTTCAGAGATTTAATTGATTAATAAATGTTGAGGTTATGTCGGAGTAAAATTGATGCCAATAACGATTGACTGATCAGGACGAAATTGTTTTCCTGCTTTAAAGACTGTAAACTTTTCCTTTTCTTGCGCTTTATTGAATCCCTTCTTACTGATGATTGCCCTTAAACTGAAAACTTACGCTGCCTTATTATCTATCTATGCCGGTATTGCTCTCTTTTTTTCTTGTTTCCTTTTGCTCACTAAGGTTAGCTCTCAGCTTGGTAGGCATCAAATATTATTAGGTCATTGGACCTTTTTCGCTCAATTCAGCGAATCATCTGTTTGTTGATTTGCCGGTTCACAGAAGAAGAAGCAGATATCATTAGATGCTTGCATGTGTTTTGATAATTTGTGCACTTGAAAAAGACATTGATCGAGAAAAACTGGTACAATATATATTAACCAAGATATTTTCCAAAGTTTTCTACAACTTTTCCCGATCTTTCGGGCAGCGTGCCGATACCCTGTCTAAAGAACGGTTTTGATTCGAACACGATCGTCCCATTATCGACCCCTTTCGGCATTTCGACCCCGCATGCTACCTTCATCGATGTGAATAAGATTTAATCAGAAGGGACTATGTCTGGTGAGAACGCTGAGTGTGGCAGAACCTCCCTATCGAGTTGCAACAATGTATGCTTAACAACTCGTGCAACGTGTGGCCGAGCGTTGTCACGCAAGAGGATGGTTGCGTTTGCGTTTGTTAACCGCAAATCCCGGTCTTTTTTACGGCAGTGCATTGTTCAATTTGTTCAATTGACGGCGGCAGACATTCGACGCAACATTTTCATTGGGTTTTAGCGCCTCCTAATGCACTATACGTTGCGAGTTCCACTATATGCACAGCAAAATTTTAATGGCTATGAATATTTCCCTTCGATGTCGATGTGGAAGCCCCTGTGAATGCAATTTTCATTTCCATAGAATACTCTTCTTTTTTTTTTGTCTGACAGTTAATGATGTTGCTCGATGTTGAAAGGGTTCGAAATGGGTTTTTCAGGCAATTCGCATGATAGCCATTTGCCCTCCTCTCGGATCTTTGCCATTGTATGTAGACGTCTAGAGACAGTCAACGGCTAAGTTCTCGGAAGTTGGAAGTTCTTTAAGGGATTGAGTTGCGTTTTCGTCCAATATGTCTTCTAAATCAATGTCTTCCAGGGCCATTGGTCCTCCAAGTCGTTTTTTGGCATTGACTTCAAAACTAGTACCTTTAGGCCACTTTGAACCGAAGACCGGCAATTGATGTATGGTTGAGCAGGATCACCATACGCTTCTAAAAGTGTTTGAATAGTGAAAATGCAATTTTGATCTCCCCCTGATCAACGCCTGCGTCCAATAATACTAAATGGAAAACTATTGTTCTAAGTACAGAAAGGTCGAAATTGTTGAATTTAATATTTCGCATTATTTTATCATTTTTACCAATAGATGTCGCTGATCGAAATACGCTCAAGCACCTATTAATTAATTAAAGCATTTAAGGTCTCTGTGAAGGAAGATAGCGAGCAATTGGCATAAGAATACCGCGAAAAAATTCTGAAAGTTTGAAAACAGTTTCCCATGGGCGTAGTTGCCAAATTTTAGTTTTTTTGAATTCTCGCATGCTATAATTTCTGTAACGAAATTCTGTAAACTTCTCCCGACATATACTTTTTCTTACGGTAGTCTTTTCGCCTACCGAGCATAAGCTTGTTAAGTTGGTAAAGCATTTCTCCGTCCTTTCGAAGAGCAACGAGGTAAAATCCATAAGAAAATACACGTTTACCCTTTCGATTTTCGAAACATAAGTAATTTCTTATATAACCCGGATTTCTATGAATACGGCGCAGGACTTATACATACGCGCAATATATTATCGGACCAAATCAATCAAATAGTGGCCTTTTAAGCGTTCCATGCCCTACCCTTAGGGGTCTAAATACTGTTACATTACATTGGCTGTTCTATATGTGTTTTTACGTTAGAATTTTAAAATATTTCTGATATCAAATTTCGGTAAAAAGTTCATTATTATTATTTAAATGTTCATTTTCGATCCCCTTCATTTAAGTTCAGCCTAAGAAACAAATATTGTTACGTTTATATTAAGAGTTAAATGTGTCCCATCGAAAATGTAGTGAAGATTGCCTTAAAAAAAAAAAAAAAATGCCTATAAACCCCAGGTTCGATTGGATTTTGTAATTTATTCCAAAATTTTTCCAATAGCATCATTAATCGATCACATAAAGCCTAAGTAGTATATAAATATTTGTACATACGAGTATTATATGCAAAATTTGTTATAGATTTACTTTTATGTCTTTGTTTTTTTGTTTTTTTTTTTTTTGTTATTTTGTAGATAGTAAAGTGAGAATTTTTTTGTATTAAATATAATTTAAAAACAAAAAAAAAAAAAAATTAACGAAAACCTAATGTAATAAAATGTGAAACTATGCCAAATAACAAATTCGCTGCATTTTCATTTTTGCGATCAAAAATAACGGTCGTTAAAGACTGCTACGAATCTTACGCTAAAGCGTACGTCTTTCAAGATTTTTAGGTACAATAAATATATTCTTACATATTGTCTTATGTATAGTCTTATATATCTCCTTAGCAGTAATCAAGGCTTTAAAGGACATAGAGTTCGTCTTTGGTATGACGAGTTCATTAATCGAACGAATTTCGTGAATTTAAGTTTTCTTTCCAACTCCTTTTGAAATGTAGTTTGTGGCACGGGATCGTGATTTTTAGAATAGTCTCGGTTTTATTTACAAAATTAGGAAATCTATTTACAAATTATTTACAGGAACTTATTATATTTACAAGGCTCTAATTCTCGTTCTGGTCTCGTCGATTCGATTATTGCAATTCAACTCTCTTGACTGGACTGTCACGACTCATTTTCGACTAGCTCGACTCACTTTTCCACTCGCTTACGATTTTTTTCCGACTAACTCTGCCTTCCGCAAATATTCTCCTTATAGAACCTTTTACAGATTTCTATTAGGGGTTTGACGTCCGCACCTGGCGCGAAGCCTTAATCAGATGGGTTGCCTACAACCATTGGCAATCGAGAGGTTAGTTGATTGAGGACCTCTCCGGGAGAGAGACAATCTCCATTGAAGGTGGCCTCGTTAGCCTGAAGTACCGCAATAGAAAATGGGTGTGGACCAAATTCTCGTTTATTGGCCTACGTCGAGGCGTATCTAAGCACGTCTTAAATAGCTCCCCGCGAAACTTTGGGGCAACCACAGCCACCACGAATACTCCCTAAAGGGCCGCATCCAGCAGTCAGGCAAGAAGGCATTCGTCCGGCATTCCGATGAATAGTGTGCATCTTCCTGCCGGAGCAATCCTTCTTTGGGCAACCTGGGCAACCCCCGTGAGAACCCTTTAACTTCTTGGAACCTTTTACAAGCAATTTATTGTTTTTCCGCTAAAATTCTGCAATTGTTGTTAATCAGCTGCATGTTGCGGGTAATGCGCCATGAATGTGTATTTGGTTTTCTCTTTCTTTAGAATTTGGTTTCTTAGAAAATCGACTAATTTTCATGATAACTCAAATTATAATATATATGGATTTTTTGTAACAATGCACGTAACGAGGCGTGGGGTTTTGAACGTACTCGAGTACTTACGAGAACACTTTAGAACTTTGTACTTGAATCCTCTTTTTTTTCGCAAGGTCAACCAACTACACTACAATGGTTTTAATAGTAAAGAATAAGAGGAGCGCGGTTTGGGTGCTTAGGGTTGATGCACCGAATCCCAGTTGCCCCCAGAAAAATCATAAAAGTTCCTTATCCGTATGAGCCTTTGAAGTTCCCTTTAAACTACAATTCTTTGTGTATTTCACATTGCATTTTTTAAAAAGGTTTTCAGGGTTTGGAACCACTTTCTGCTTTAAGCATTTGTGTCCGTCTGACCGGCTTTTTTTCTTGTGTTGACTGGACGCAATTTTTAAGATTGATGTGTTTTGGGCCAAAAAAGAACGCAATTAAAAAATGATTTGGATCGGACCACTTTTTCGATCTCCTCTCATATAACGCTTTGCTTTGAAAAAGTGCGACAGCGCTTATGAATAGTCAGGAAGAAGTATTGTTATTGGAAAAAGCAAAAGGAAACTGATATGATGTTAATTGACATCACACGTTTTTGGTCTGAAATAAACATAATAATATTGTAGTTGGTGTGGACGATGTTCATTTTTAAAAGGAAAGCACCACCACCCTCAACCAAGTAGCTATATGGATAGCAGTCGTGATTATTAAGTCAATGTTCACGAGTTGAAATCGCAGTACAGTAGAGCACTGTCGCATGAGCGTAGCTAAAGCAAATGCTCGATCGTGGAAAACATTGCTTTATTATCGGTTAGACTCCTGGCATCCCTCCTTGTACATTTCTTTTGGTCCACTTCTTTTTGCTCGTCACCGCGCTACAAGTATAGCGGACATCTTCTGAGTGACTGGGCATATAACAAAAAAAAAAGCAAATACACCTGAAAAATTTTAGACGAAATTCCCCCCACATGATCTAATTACCATGCCTGATATTTTATCATAACATAAATAACCCATGTCGTCGTGATTAATTCGTAATCCATTCCAATCCAATTCAAACTGTGGTATACAATAAAATATATTACCACAAGACATTGTGTCTATACACAAGACCTTTTCTTATCTCCAAAAAACCGCTCTCCTTATTTTCCAATTGTGAGCTTATCTTGCTAATAGCCTCACTCCTATACCAGCAAATAGATAAATTCTACCAAGACCATGAACATGTTGCTCCTCTATGCCTCGTTAAAATAGGATCAAAGTTCTGCATTTGTAAGGCATATATATATCTCTTCTAAATCAATGTCATCAACATGTTGCTCTCCTATGCTTCTTTAAAATATATGATCAAAGTTCTGCAAATTCTAAGGCATATATAGATCTCTTCTAAATCAATGTCGATCCTAGGTATTTTAATCTTCCATTCTTACAAAATATTTCCTAAAGCATAAATAATAGCCAAAGTTTCTAATTTTAATAAGGTTATGTTTAGATATAAAAATATTGTACATAGGATGATATTTCAGGCATTAAGCCCAAGAACTTTCGCATCACAATGCAATGCTTCACTTCGCTTCACTTCGGTTCACGTACATTTCATATAGTTTGCTTTTTAACAATTCGCAAGACTTGCTCTCAAAATTCGCAGCCCTGCTTATCCATTTTCCAAAGGGAGAGTAAACCATTAAAGCGAAATCCTTAATGAATTCTCTGAAAGAAGAGGTAAAAACAAGAGAACCTTAATTCTGATACAAATTCTATATCTGGTGATGAAAGGTCTCATCCGTAATGAGCTACCAACAATAAACAAAATGCATGCCAAAGCATAGCACCCATCTACATGACTATGCCAAGCAAAGTGAGCGATTGATCAGCTAAATTTGTGAAGTAGGGATTCTGATCAGTCACGTTATAGCTTTCGTTAAGGCAAAGATTTTTTTATTATTGCATTCACTGCATAGTTGCAATTTCGGGATTGAGAAAAATTTCAATAAATGAAACCACGGAAATGACAAAAAAAAAAAAAAACATTTAGTTTGACAAAAATCGGTTTTTTTTTTTTTTTTTTTGCTAAATACTTTTTATGGAGCATCGTATGGGTTGCACAAAAAGGTATCACTTGTTAAAAGCTCAAAACTCTCAATTCATATATATATATACTAACGAATGTATTCTCG
>KK499929.1:422073-433925 GCA_000688715.1 Glossina pallidipes | reverse complement strand
TTTATTTTTTTATGAAAATGTCTTTTCTTTTTTTTTCTGTGCTATACTTTTTGAAAATTTTGTTAAGAATTTATTTTTTTATGAAAATGTCTTTTCTTTTTTTTTTTTTATGATTATTTTAAATGTGTTCAACATACATTTGTTGACATTCGAATCCTTAAAAGAAATATACTGTCAAATATAGACTTCTCTCTCTTTCTCTCTCTCTCTCTCTCTCTCTCTCTCTCTCTCTCTCTCTGAAACATAAATTTCTAGTCATACATATGAAGTAAATGTACGCGAGAGATTGTACGACACTTTCAAATGTGTCTCTTACTTAAACTTAAAATGTATTCCCTTCGAATGTCTTGCATGCTGTACTCTTTCTATTTTCATGATTTCACGATTGTGTCACTGCATATCTAAGTATGGATGTGCCCGTAACAAATACTTGATATTGGCTTAGTTGTACATGGTTGTGATGCAAATGTTTGTTTCTTTCAAAGCTAGGATAAGGAATAGCGTAGGATAATATAATCCAAGGTAAGAAGTGCAGATTTCCACGTCTCAAACCCGATTTCTTTGCATTTTCACTGTAGACTAGTCGTGCATTTATTCTGTTCTTTCAATTTACAATGAATTACAAATCCTGCGAATTTCGGATTTCCATTTCATTTTCAGATATTGAAGTAAGTAGAAAAAGGGGATATATAAAATTTCACTGGATATAACATCCCGTCCAATAAGTTCCTGAAACAAATTTCAGATTTCCATTAATTTTTCATATATTGAAGTACAGTGACCAAAAAAAAAGGGGGAACAAAAAAATGTCACAGAATGTCACACATTACTCAAGAAGTTCATGGGATGAATTTTAGATTTCCATTTTATTTTCACATATTGAAGTAAGGTGACCAAGTAACTTTGTAAAAAAAGAGTGAGAATAGAATTTCACTGGACTCAACACATCGTTCAATAAGTTCATAGGATAAATTTTAGATTTTGCTTTCAGTTTCAGGTATTGAAGTAAGGCGACCATGTAACTTCGTACAAAAAGGGATATTTAAAATTTCACTGGATATACCATCCCGACCAATAAGTCCCTGAAACAAATTTCAGATTTCCATTAATTTTTTACATATTGAAGTAAGGTGACCAGGTAACCTCGTAGAAAAAAGTGAGAAAAGAACTTCACACATCGTTCAATAAGTTCATAGGATAAATTTTAGATTTAGCTTTCATTTTCAGGTATTAAAGTAAGGTGAACAGGTTACTTAGTTGGAAAAGATTAGGAATAGAGCTTCAATGAATGTAATATATAACGCAATAAGTTCATGGAGTGAATTTCGGATCTCCATTCCTTTTGCCCATGTTGAAGTAAAATGACCAAATTACTTCATTGGATCTAACACATCACTCAAGAAGTTCATGGGATGAATTTTAGAGTTCCATTTTATTTTCACGTATTGAAGTAAGGTGACCAAGTAACTTTGTAAAAAAAGAGTGAGAATAGAATTTCACTGGACTCAACACGTCGTTCAATAAGTTCATAGGATGAATTTTAGATTTTGCTTTCATTTTCAGGTATTGAACTAAGGTGAACAGGTTACTTAGTTGGAAAAGATTAAGAATAGAACTTCAATGAATGTAATATATAACGCAATAAGTTCATGGAGTGAATTTCGGATCTCCATTCCTTTTTCCCATGTTGAAATAAGATGACCAAATTACTTCATTGGATCTAACACATTACTCAATAAGTTCGTGGGATGAATTTTAGATTTCAATTTTAAGGTGACCAAGTAACTTTGTAGAAAAAGAATGAGAATAGAGCTTCACTGGACCTGACACAACTTTCACTAAGTTCATAGGATGAATTTTAGGTTTCATTTCCGTTCATTTCATGAAGTAAAATGACCAAGTAATTTCATAGAAGAAGAAGAAGAATAGGATTTCACCGAATCTGACACATCATTCAATAAGTTCATGGGATGAAATACAGATGCCTTCACTATTATCGAATCCATATGATTGTTACATCTATATATATAATCTATATGGTTGTCAAAATTTAGTTTACAAATTACAATTGTTTTGCTTTTGTAAAACAATAGAAAATCGTGAAATTCGTGTGTAATGTCACTAAAACAAGTATAACTTGTCACCTAATATAATGTATGCATATATTTTGCTTTGCATTTTCAAAATATAATTTCAGTGACGTATAAATTTTTTTCTTTGCGGTATACACACTTATCCTACATTCAGTGTAACATTTTAAAATTGCAATTAGTTTCCTCACAATTTGCGTATTTTCACTATTTGTTCACTAATCTATTTGGGAAAAGATATGCTTCACACAAGCCTATTAGAAGTGCAGAAGTTTTGCGGTGCATTTTAACGCCAATTTCACATTTTCATACAAGACACGTGGACCCCTTTCCAAAATATGAAAATATTTATACTCCCCATCCATGTTCACTTTTTTTGCGTATTGACTTTTCTAGTCTTTCCTAAATTACCCTGAGAATATTCTCAAATGGGGGAGCCTCATTGATAACAAAATCTTTCAGTTTTTTTCATCAGGAGTATGAGTGTCCAACAAACAGTTTTGCATTCTAGTTTGCTTTTGCGACGACTGCAAGTAGAATATTTTTTTAGAAATTAAAAAAGCAAATGAAAATACATTAAAACCAGCAAGATAACTATAGCGGGCCACGGCCCATGATCAAATACCCTCACCCTCTTTGTCTAATATAGTTATCCATAAAAGAACTTTTCAAAATAAGGCGTTATATGGAAAGTGGTCGAAAAAGTGACGCGATCTGAACGATTTTCAATGCTCTTCAGTGCTCTTGGTCCTAATTACCAAATTTCATCAAAATGTCTCCAACATTGCAATCTGTAGGCTGCAAAAAAGATTGACGAACGGATAGATGGATAGATGGAGAGGCAAGCTTAGTTCGATCCAGAAATTGATTATGATAATGAAGAATGGATCTATGTGAAGTCCTTTAGAATGTTATACATACCCACGCAAACGTAGTACAAGTGGTGTAGGGTATAAGGAGAAGAATGCGAATAAAAACAGCTCAACTTCCCATTTAAGAAGATGTTCCCACCGAGCAACTTCAAGTTCTGTAGTGAAAACACAACAAAGATTCTCTTGTTTGACTTTAATTCTCACTTTAGTTCTGACTTTAATTCTCACTTTAATTCTGACTCAACTGAAGTCAGTATCTTATATCAGTCAGTATCTTATATAATAAATTATTATGCTAGCTTAAGCAAAATAGTAGTTTTAAATTAGGTTATTACTAAAGTTACATTTAATGTGGGTTATAACTAAAGTAGGTTATCTTAACTAGGTTATAGCTAGATTTACATTGTGTGGAAATATAAGAAAGTGCTTAAGCAAAATAGTAGACTTAAACTAGGTTATAACTAAAGTAGGTTATCTTAACTAGGTTATAGCTAGATTTACATTGTGTGGAAATATAAGAAAGTGCAAACTTAGCATAAGTGATTAATAAGTGAGTAAGACTGCTACAGTTCAATGTAGTTGCCTCACGAATTGTGAGTGAATGTTGTTGAATCAAAAGTAACGGTGCAAGTTGATCATGTTATATGGGGCGATGTCTGGTAAACGGGATGGTCGCGTATTTCATTAAGACTTGGTAGTTAAGCAAAGGGATATTAGACTACTGCCCGTTTAATATTTAAAGTAGAGTGAGTGCGACTGGAGTAGAGTGAGTGTAAATAGTAAGCGATTCCTTTTTTAATACACAGAATATCCTCATCAGCGACAGGCGTGCGTCCCCACACTAGCACAGTTGTCATGTACGATCTTCGATTCTTGGTCCTTGTAGAAGCATGAATTCGTTGACATTGCGTAGCCTTGTTAGTTAAGGTTTGTTTTTTTTTCTTAATTCCAATGCTTCTTCGCGTCTTTTTTAGGTTTTAAAGAAACCTTCTAACATTCCGATAAATTTCAGAAGTCTACGTCGTGTATATTAATGAACTTCTTAATCATTCGTCTGCCAAATATGAATTAAGCATCAACATCGCCTGTGTTCGAACTTTAAAATTCTCGTTAATTTTTGATCAAATTGTATACAATTCTGTAAAAGTTTGGTAAAAAAATTTATTTGTATTTCATCAAACTAAACTACTTTATTTTTCTTAGGATTAGCGGAAGAGATTCATCATTGACGCTATATGCCGTTTGAAATTTCGAACGAGAAAGAAATCGATATAACATTTGAAATATGATCTTTGGATTAATATTTGAAGTGAAATGTATATAATATATACAAGCACATACGATTTTACAAACAACAACAACAACAACAACAACAACAACAACAACAACAACGACAAAAAAGAAAATACGTAAATTTTTGCATTTATGCATATGCATGGATAGGCTATAAACCATTTCATACTTTGACCACGATTCTGTGTTAGGTTGACTAACCTTAGCCATAAAACTGGATAAATGGCCAACTCCACGGCAAATTTGTAGCAAAGGCCAGCTAATACACAAAACATTAAACATGAAACACATACATTCACTATATGCTTATACCCATACACACATATGCGAAGGTTGTGCTTTTGTTACTAAGCTGATGGTCGTATATATATCTATACATATATATATATAAGTTTTTTTTTTTTTTTGCCATTTTCCCCGTAAGCCCAATCAATTTATTACTTAAAAACGGCAAAGTTTTGGTTTACTCGTTTTATTGTCATGGTTTTTACTGCCGTACGTGCAGATACTGCTCACATATGTATATATATATACTATGCTCACACATATATATATATATATATATATGCATGCATATAGATAGTCGGCGAGTAAGTGTTTAATGGGGTGTTTGAATTGGATATGCCTGATGGAAGAAAATAGAGAAAATAACAAACATCTCCAGCATTAACTTATTTATAAATAATAGCGTTTCGTTTTCAGAATTACCTTCAAATGGCTCCTGCTGACCGGTCAAAATCGTTTAAGCTTTTGTCGCTAATGAATGAGATGCTTTGCTTTTCGATAGAATTTACTGGCTACACATCTGCTGAGGAAGAGGACTTCAATTAAAGCAAAGCAAAGGCTGAGTTCAGAGAACTAATATCAGGTGATCGATGTAAAGTTATCCCGAATTCCACTTTAGACAATTGCGATCTCCGCCTAAAGAGCAGAAAACTTCGCGGTCTGTCTGGCAAATTCACAAAATTCAGTCTCAAGCCTTTGTTGAATTGAGCGACTGAATTCATTGAGGCACCTATCCTACGCGCGGCCAACCACAAAGTTCCAAATAAAAAGACATGTGCATCGATTTGCACCGTAACGCCCCTCGAATCCAAATTCTATTTTTTCGATTTTGTGTTAGAGCATATTGAACAGGAGTCAGGTCCGGGAAATATTGGTATGATGAGAAAGTGTAGGTCGAATAATAATCGCGGACAAAATACGAACTAAAATTAAACTGAAGCACATTCAGCGCATTTCTGGTTTTTTGCAGAGTCTTACAAATAAACGTCTCCATCAAAAAAATTCAAATATGGCGCCGAGTGGAATGATTTATTACAAAATCAATTAACTCCCGATGAGTTTTGCATTTTTAAATGCCACCATGGACGCGAAATCCAGCTTTCGAAAGTAGTTTTACTGGTCAGCCGCCACCAGAAGTTGAGTCTACCACAGCGACGCTTGATGGCTTCACTAGTGTATTCCGAAACAAAAAATGGGCTTGTCTATATTGGGATGCTGGGGGCATAATTGACTGATAACGTCATTTTAGAAAAAGGGAAGATATCATTAAACAAAATAAAAACAAAAGCCATTCGGTCTTTGGACAGGTATTTGGCATACAACCTATGTATGAGACGTCGCCAATGTCGTATGCGCTTGCAATTGTTGCTCCACCTGCGCAACATCTAGACTTTAACATATACATACGTATATGTGTATATATACATATATACATACGATCTTGTCGAAGTGTATAGCTAGCGCTTTGAAGTAGCAGAGTTGTGCGAGGCAAAAAACCATATGTGTAGGAAAAATTACTCTTCTGGTTTCACTTCAAAGCGAAATGCTGTTAAATCGTAAGCAGTGATGAAAAATAGGTTAGGTTTAGAATAGAATAGAATAGGTTTGTGTATCGAGCTGTTTAACATGGATACATGTCGTGGAATGAGAATATGTCCCACGAGTGTGTTTAATCCTCGAGTTCCAGATAGGAAAATGTCATAAGGATGTCTTGGACCCTATGATGAGAAAACTCCATCTTTCTGTGGGTCAGACACTCAAGTGTAGCACAACTACGCACCGAGCAGGCAAACCGTCTTTTTTCGAGAATTTGAGACAAGCACAATCCCCACGAAACTCCCCAAAGGACCGTTCCCAATGTCAAGTTAGATTATGCCAGGGGCCGCAGGGGTTAGATTGTGCCAGGGGCCCCTGACTTTCGTGGTGTCAGAAAGAAAAGCCTCCGAGTAAGACTCCGAAGACAAGGCTACTCCCTGAAGAGCCCCATTTGGCTCGGGGATGATGCCCCTAGTCCACCAGTCTACGTCACGTTGGTCACCTTCATCAGACAGCATTATCTGACAGGGTATTGACGTCTTTGCATTTGCTGAAACCAGCATATGAGTAAAGCCAGAAAAAACCCATTATGTCAGACGGGGCAATGGATTGATTCAAATCATAATCTTCAACCTTATACCCATAACCGTCACATATCTGAAATCAGCATACGTGGGGCGTTCACAGAAAACGTGCATAAACATGTTAGGTTAATGTAAACCTCGCAAAAAATCTCGATTTGTTCAACGTTGAGCGCACCATTAATACCGAAGAAAATTATGCCTCGCCGCTTATAGGATTAACTTGAATCAACCGCTGGAACCTTATCAGCTATGAATTCTAAAAAAAAAAATCCAACTGAACTAGCGTTTGCGCTAATAAATCAATTGCTCTTTAAATTGTAAAAAGAACAAGAATGTGAGAATCGACAAATATATCTAATTACTTTTTTATTTATCGTAACCTCTTTCATAAAAAGATAGTTAGTTATTCATATTTTTTTTTAAATTTGGACATTCTGTTCATTTAATACGGGGATGGTCAGAAAGAAGCGGCCGAGAGAGAAGAAGATAACGAGCAGTCACAACCAATCGGCCACTATAACTATTACTACGGATGCTCAAGCCGAAGTGAAATTTGTACCCCGCGAAAGCCCACTTGGTGGTCGCAACTCTTATCTACTCAGCTATGCGGTGCCAGATGAATGTTAGTTCTTCAGATTTCAATATGTTTCAATAATCAAAAGCGAAATGATTTTAATCAAACCCACAAGAGGAGATTTATTAGTTAAATTAGTTTGTAATACACTGCAATATAAAGATTGCGTAAATTGGACCTATTTTTGATCAGCGTGAATACCACTTTTAGTTCAGCTATATTTATGTGTTTACCAGAGAACCTCTTGAAATGCTAATAATATTCGTAAAACTCTCACTAGCTCAGTTCGAAATTCTTTTTAAACTCTTTCAAGAAAAAAAGATCAGTCGAATCAGTTCAGGAGTTGGCCGCCGTCCATCGGACAACTAATCGTTTTCCTAACGTACAGTTTGAAAAGAAAGAAAAGGACGAAAAATTTGTTCTACTTGGCCGATTTTTCGTCTAACATAACAAAGACTTTTGTGTCAACAATGAAGTGCCGAGTAATTCAACGCCCCACAGGGAATCCCATGTCTGTCGATTACTGGGGTGGGAAATTTGTTATATAAGAATAACTAGCTTTTCCCTGCAAAGTTGAAATCTATCGTCAGAGTTCATTTGAGTGTAATAGAAAACCAAACCCTTTTTTTTGTTTTGTTTTGCTTTAGAATTATAAACCATGTGGCATTGATTACTCTGCATGCTCTCTTCCGAGCCCAAGCGTATCTTGCTTTATAAAAGTTTTAATGATGAATATAATGTTGAGCGAAATGAATTCTTTTTGAGAGGTCAAAAGCCTTTCTGCTTCTAGTTAAGCAAGTGAATGTTTTAGTTTTTATTTAAATATTTCTTTGTATTGAACTTTGTGTAGTTAAACAAATTTGTATCCAAAATCTAAAGCAATTCATAAAACTTTTTGAATAGTTTTAGTAACAATAGCGAGCAACAATTGCTTTGTTTCGAAATAATTTTTTTATTTTTTTTTAGGTTGACTTGCTTTTCTTCGTTTCTTTAGTAGATAGGAAATGTTAAGAAAGTAATGAGTTTGGAAAATTAAACAAAAAACATGAAATGAAAGTAATACGGTAATCATGAGAAATAAGGCGCATAATCGCCTTTAAAGGAATTTTGTCTGCTCAGATAATGTTCGAAAACTGTGATGATTTCTTAATCGATTGGGATCGTTCTTCTAAGGAATTATAATAGAAATAAAAATAAGTCAAAAGACAAGGGTGGGCGCGCGGCCTACATCACTCTGCAGTCTTTCTTAAAATGACTAAAAAGCTTTATATAAAGAGTAGTCGCAAAAGTGATCCGATTCGAACCATTTATAGCGTTCATCGTTGAGCCAAAACAGGTTAGTGTATCAAATTCCATTGAATATCTCAACACATTATACTGAACCTAAGAAAACTAGACGGACGGACGGATGGACGGACGGACAAATTTTAAGAGATTCAGAAAGTAGTGATTTAATATAATAAAAGATAGGCATAGTCCTCTTCAAGAGCTTCTGGACTTTGCCTACATCCGCACAAATTTATATATACTCTCGTTCCACAAGTGATCTAAGATATAAGGAATTGTGATTTAAAAAACTCGAAGAACCGACAGTTGGTATAATGTTCGCTTCGCTGATCGTAGCCATTTCAAGTAATTTATGAATATTTTCCATGTTGTAACTGCATCCAGGTATTCCGTGGGGAGATTGTAGCCTTTGTTTGCAGATACAACCTTGACCAACTTATATAAATTCCAACATAGGTTTACTGCGTTTAAATTGCAAATTAACATATAATGAAGTGCGCTTATCACAACGATAATGAATTTTGCGTTTTGCTTTTGAGTAAAATGGGAAAAATTTATTTTCTGTAAACAAGTCACTTGTGTTCGGTTAAGTTCAACTTAATGTTTCAGAAACATTTTTTTCTATTTTATTTCATTGCAATACATTAGTATTACGTGTGTGTAAATAAACAGATATGTAAATTAAATCCATTTAACGTTTAATACAACGGTCAATAATTACCGGGACTGATACATAGACATCGGTTTTAGAAACGTGCAACCATTGAACATTGGGTTTACAAGCTACAGTGGTTTTACAAAAGGGCTGATTAAACCAGAAAACATCAAAGAAAAACTTTCGAATTTATTATCGATGGTAGACTATGAAGTTCCGCAAGATAACTGACATCTTAAGTTTACCCGGAAATAGTCTGTTCCCAATTATTGCATGTCAAGACGTTAGCTATAACGTTAACCTCGGATTGCTGTTCTACTTACAGTATTCTGTTGTAGACTACGAAGTTCCGCAAGACAACTGACATCTTAAGTTTACCCGGAAAGAGTCTGTTCCCAATTTTTGCATGATAAGACGTTAGCTATAACGTTAACTTTGGATTGCTGTTCTACTTACAATATTCTCCGACAGTATTTGGTCATCAACGATTGAAGGAGGAAAGATAGAGCCCAAGTGATGAAGTCATTGCGAAGGTTGAAGTATTTTTGAAGAGTGAAGGATTTGAAGGAAGGAAGGAGACGTTAGAGAAACTTTGGATTGAGTAAATCACTCAAGAGGAAGACGTAGATCAAAGAAAAAAACCATAAGAGAATGTCTTTTCTTACTTACATTTGGGAACCAATGGCCGCATTATTATTGTGTTGGCATGAACTTACATAA
The DNA here is from genome assembly GCA_000688715.1 of Glossina pallidipes. Classification (NCBI taxonomy): domain Eukaryota; kingdom Metazoa; phylum Arthropoda; class Insecta; order Diptera; family Glossinidae; genus Glossina; species Glossina pallidipes. The sequence continues at coordinate 424,029 of KK499929.1, read as the reverse complement.
GTCGTTATTACTTCTCCACTTATTGTATTCTTCAGATTCGGTTCCCAGCGATGCCAGGGGAAAAGATTAAGGCCAAATGAAGATGTCATGGAAGAAACTGAAGTACATTTTAAGGATCCGGAAGAAATCTTCCAATAAAAAAAGTGTCGAAAGCTTAGGGAAGTTTTAGGCCGAATATATCACTTAAGAGGAAGACTATATTGATGAATAAAACCATATTCTGCAAAAGAAAAAAATATGCTTCCCCTTACTTAGCTCCGGGAATTATTGACTGACGTACTGTTGTGTTCCCATGAAATTACATCACTGGTTATTAGTTCATTAAAAGTAAAAAGGATTAAATGATATAAAAAAAATAAAAAATAAACTATATATCCCCTGCTTTAGCACATCTCCTTAAGTTTGTGAGAGTGCAGTAAATTACCGAGCGTATAAAGGAAAGAGTACTTTCAGTTATCTCTCTTCAATTTTTGAGATCGTAGAAGTGTTATAACTATAGGTTTACAAATTAAAATTAAATTTGAATTTCAATTAACTATAATTTGTGCTTCGTATAAAAACTTCTTTTTGGATTAATGGGTGATATAAAAAAGTCCTCGCGGTTTTTTCGTCACTAAATAGCCTTGATGCCTGTATCTTCAGCCACACTCACCTGATTGGTGAGCAAGACTGGCACGCAAGCTGTTAGGAAATAGCTTAGGCACTAGATATCAACCACATGACAGTTTGGAAGCGTTTGAAAAGAGAAAGGTTACAAAAAGAAGCTGAAAAGAAGACCAAAAATCCGCGGAGACATTTTATATTAAACATTATTTTTTTAGCTTTATTTTTAATGTAGTGTCTCTGATGACGCGTTGAGGCAAACCTTACTATTAAATCATTATGCAATTCTTTTGAATGAAGCCTCCATCTCGGTTCGATTTTGTATATATTTCTAAAAATATTCCGTTCAGAAGACTAAGAGTAAATGCTTGCATTAATACCATCTTGAGCTCAGTCTGCAAATTCATTTCTATCTGAAAAACTTTTTCGCCCATTTAAGCTTAAAAAATTGGAGATCATCACATAGCGGCTTATCTAATAAATAGGGGGACTTTGGTATCACAAGCATGCTTTCTTATGGAAGGAAAGGTTTCGGAATACATTCCTTTAACAACTGTTCCCTTCTCAACGCCTTAGTCAATAAATTATATAAAAAATTTTCTTTGAATCAGTTTTTATTTAAGTGAACTAAAAGATGGAAAATGAGTTTTGTCCTAATCACTTTTATGTGACTATACGTTAGGCAAAAACCTAACTGCTATTATTGTTACAACCATACCGCGATTTGAAGACCCATGCCGCTAGTCCTCCCGTTTTAGAATTCTTATGAATCCCTTCATCTTGTTTGCTTGCATTCCATAAAGCCTCTGACTTTATGAAGAGTTCCCTAAACACTTCGTGCCTGGTTCTGCAGACGGTCTCGCATTCGCATAGGATATAACAAGACATGTTATTCGTCCCTTTGTAGAATCTGCATGAATCAGGATTAGGTATAACAATGTTTTTCAGGTATAACGTGAGGGAATTGTTTCACGGGTAGAAGTCGGTGACCAAACGTACGTCTCTCCTTCTTAATTCCAGTAACTTATATGCTGTGCGAGACAATTTTACGAATCCTCCGCCATGCTTTTGGAAGCAAAGCGCCGGACAAGCTTAGTCCTTCTTACTTCCAGCAGCTTATGTGGTGGAGTGGATAATTTTATGAATCGTCTCGCACGCCGTTGTCCGGCGTTTTACCTCCACCGGCAATCCCACTTTTTCCGCATTCATTCCCTCTTAATACGGTTTCTTGGTACGCCATAGAAATGTTTCGGACGTATCGTGGTCCCTTCAGGCTCCACTCTTGGCCCGGCACTCAGCCCTTTCAATGACTTCTACACCCGATTAGGCAGATGTCCATATTAGGTACACGTC
>KK499929.1:406754-421804 GCA_000688715.1 Glossina pallidipes | reverse complement strand
AAAAAAAAAAAAAAAAAAAAAAAAAAAAAAAAAAAAAAAAAAAAAAAAAAAAAATTTTTTTTAAAAAAAATTTTTAAAAAAAAAAAAAAAAAAAAATAAAAATTCGAAACATTCAATATAGAGAATTAGGATCGGTAAACTAATAACTAATATGCGTCGCCGTCAATTGGCGATGAAATTTTTGGTGACTATTGCATAATGAAGATTCGCCCGAAGATGAATGCAATTTCCTTAGTTGTTTCATTTTGTGGATCAATATGAAAATAATCAAAATCATAAATTTTAAGAGAAAAACATTGGCATGAAAGCAAAATATATGACATATTTATCTAGACGATACTATATGCATGTGTTTTTTTTTGTTTTTTGTTTTTTTGTGGGTATAAATGAACGTCTATTCCAAAAAGCAAAATGTAAATATCACATACATATAAAGAGTAAAATAAAAATTATTGTTAAATGCATGTGCAAATGAAGGTCTGTTTGTCTGCATGTGCTTTTGGGTGTGAATAATGCAAAAGTTTGGAGAAATATGAATGAATACAGAGAGAGTGTGTGTTAGGCTACACATGTATTATAAAGAATGAATACATGAATATCTATATATATATATGTAAAAGCACATATACATAAACATATACACATAATGTATATATATATATATATATATATATATATATATATATATATATATAGATATATATATCTGATGAATAGAAAGATACCTACTAGAGAGACATTTATATGTTTGTAAAGCAAATATTTATTCGTGTGTGCGTACATTTATCTACATAGATAATGATTTTTAGTCACAAAATTTGAACAATAAATTCGTGTAAAAATATAATAAAAAAAAAAAAAAAATAAATAACTAAAAAAATGAAATGTTTTTTTTTCTTGTAGATTGCATTGTTTGCAAATAATATGTAAAAATGCATCAAATTTGAAAAAATATTTTATTCAAAATGAGTGAAAATAATGATCACTTTGGCACGAAATCAGGATGTTTTGTATAAATGTGTGTTTGTAAATTTTTAGGCATTTTTTTTTTTTTTTTTCTTTAAAGGCAGAAGTGGGCAAAATTTTTTATTTTTATTTCAGCAGAGATCGTTTCCTAAATTTTTACTTTTCGCGAGAGAATTTACTTCACAGAGCTTGAGCATACATTCAGTCATCTATTACCTAAGGCTGCTTTCTTAATTAAAATATGAAGAACTTTTGATATCCTACACTATTTGTGGTACTAGGTATACTAAATTAGTCCGGACGTATGTAACACGCAGAAGAGCTTAATAGATAGACCCATTTTTTATTATATCGATCGATTCAGAATCATAATCTGAATTGAAGCCTGTCTGTCCGTCTGTCCTCTTAATGTTTATTCATGTAAATTTGCGTTCAAGCTGCAGATCTCAATTCTTCAGATTATTTCATGAAATTTGGTACGCAAATGTACCTTGACGTAAGGACGAACTCTCATAGGTCTAGCTTTTCGACAAACTCCTGTGTTAGCGAAATACCACCCTACACCATTTCGGTTAATACAGTTATTCATAGAGAGACGGTGTTTTCAAAAATATAGCATTCTATGCGAGAAGAAGTCGAAAACATGGTCCGATCCGAACCATTTTCAATAGTGTTCGTGGTTAAGCGAAAACAAGTCGGTATATCGAGTTTCTTCAAAATATCGCAAAAATTGCGGCTTGTCAGTTGAACGTCAGAAAACAAGACAGACAGACAGACAGACGAACACACATCTAATAGAGATTTGCGCACATGACTCGTGCAAGATAAATGCTTTGACTTGTCATTAACGCAATTATGATATGAAATTACCCTACACAGAAAGTTCGTATAGTTTCGTCTTTCTTAGCTTTGTTTCGTATTTCGAAATTTCCATCAATTTGCCGTAAAGCCAATGAGTCCATCATTCTGTTACCTAACCGCATAATTATTACAATGAGATAGAAGAACGAAATTACAGGCATGTGCATACATATCTTCATACATTTCTACACATTACTACTAGTGTTGAAGCTTGTTCTATATCGATTATAACGCAGTAATCAGTTAATGCAATAATGACAGTAGTACTTAGAAAGCGACAAGCGAGTAGAAGAAATTTTTCATTTGCTTTTCTTATCATTTCATTTTACGCTCGGAATATATTATATATTTTGGATACAACAATTGCTTTTGGGTGAATTATATACAAATAAATAAAACAGTAAACGATATATTGAAAATGGCTGCCATTGCTGCTACCACTACTACTACTACTACTACTACTGATTCCGCGGCTGGTCAACAACAACATGCAACAATTGGTGCGTCCATGTATATTACAGATGAGGATTTGGCGCCGCCACCACCTCCCAAAAAGAGGAAGCCTACTAAAGCCGAACTTATGGAAAAACGTAAGCAGGAGGAAATGGAATTTAAACAGTTGGAGATGCGTGTAAGTTTTCCATCTATGAGTTATAATAATTGCTTGTGGTAGTTGGTAGTAGTGGTAGTAGTAATAGTATATTAAATGTTAAATGCCCGCAGGAAGAGCTAAAGCGTGAGCTTGCTATGTCCAAGAGAACTGCTGAAAAGGGTCAAAGAGAATGGGAGGAGATGTGCAGAGAGATTAAAATTCAAGAATTACGTTCAGAGTTGGAAGTAAGTGCAACGAAAAATGGGTTTTAAAAAATCATAAAAAACAACAAGAACAACAACAATTTTTTTTTATCAATAGGAATGGCAAGTTAAGTCAGGTCGAATAATGAAAGAAAAAGACGAAAAGATTGCTTTGCTTATCGACGATATGGTTGTCACCGAAGAGATGCACAAACGTAACTTTTCCACTCAAATGCAAGTAATGGAATTCTTATCAGGTTGTTTGTCCATTTTTTTTTCTTTTGTTGGTAACGAAAAATTAAAATTAAATTCCGTTTAGATGCGATGCGCGCTTTTCATGAGACGGCGAAATTGCTCTACGAAGCACAAACTACGGACATGATCCATGAGTTCTATGATGAAATTAACGATAGAAGTCAAGTTACAAATAACATTAAAGTCAAATGCGAAAATGTGATGCATGCAACCAATGTGGTGGTCGAGGATCAAATGTTATCCGACTATCATATATTTTTAGATAAACGCGATGATCGCGTTAATACGGAAATTGAAAAGCGTTACCGTCTGCGCGATTCAATTATAAGTAAAATGCGATTTTTGCAAAAGCAATTAACGACATTTCTCGAGTCGTTACGAAACGCCTCGCTCGACGTGCGCAAATACGAACGCGTCAATATGTTAATGGAACGTCAGAAAAATTTTGTCGTTGAATCGCAAAAATTGAATTATGCTGAAGCGCGCGGCACACGCATATACATGGATTCGCAGCGTGACACGCTACATATTGGCGCCGAGGCGCAACGGAAAATTAAGGATTTGCGACTAGAGCACGCTTACTTCGTGCAAATGCGTAAGAATATTGAAATGGAAATGATACAGGACCGTGAAGAGACCTATGAAAAACTTAAAATTCTAACATTTAGTTGCTTTCAGACAAATAAAGTAAGTAGCACTCGGGCAAGATTCATTCATTTTGCCAAAATGCAAAAATTCCTTTTTCCCCAAAAATAGAAATACAAAAAGTTGAAAAAATACGGCGAGTTATTGCTCTCATTGGCTGCGAATTGCAGGAAATTGCAAACAGAATCTGAAAAAGTTGTCCCATGGGGTGATTTCGAAAAGCCCATTGATGTGAATGTCGACAAGGTTGAATTTAAATTAAATGTTCTCGATCTCAAGACCCATGTCGATCTCGACGAAGAGGTGCGAATTACATTTCGTCGTCATTTTTCTTACACATAAATGTTTTTTACATTTTTGCTTTCTTATCGCAAGGAACTCGATGCCCAAATCGAATTGATGAGCAGTTTTTGGCGACGTCAAGCTCTAGCTGAAGCCCAAATTGTTTTACTGACTGATAAGAAAACGAAACTCGAGCTAGAGAATCAAAAATATATCGACAAAATTAAACTCATGAGCAAAGCCGACAATGTGGCTGAGCTGACTAAAACGCTGACGGTCGTTTGCGTTTTGCCAGAGCGTAAAGCACCAACACCACGCTGTAACGAATCTATGTTTATCCGGCCTCTTTGAATTTTTATTAATTTAATTAATTAACACACAAAAAACATGACAAAGCTTTTGATTGACATGACTCTTGCATTTAATAATAAATCAAATAAAAAAAAAAAAATAAAAAAAAAAAATAAGAATTCAAATAACTGGGCGTGTTTATATTATTATTGCTTTGGATCTTAGGGAAATATATTAAAAAGTAAATATTTTATAGAAGGACGGAGACCAATCACATTGTCTTGAGCGCTCTGTGTATAGTCCCGGCGTAAACATATGAAAATTTTTGGGCGAAAAGTATTCGATGCTGCACAGCCAAAAACACAGCAATACTTCATTGACCTCCATCACCTCCTGAGGATTGTCAGGGTCTTTGGTGTTACGTAGCCCAACGAACAGCATATCGAGAAATCAAAATTTTCAACCCACGAAATAAAAGCAATTTTTCTTCGATTAAATTATGGCGTCTGGCCACTTCCGTTATTATTGGTAAGGCCCGTTTCAAGTGTTCCGGATCGAAGCGCACCAACTTGACCCACGCGTCGTTGCATGCTAAAATCATATTTCTGATTATCTATTGAAAGGCAATGGGTTTTGTAAATCTCCCAACCTGTGTTGTATTCTGATTACGTACGATGTCGGTGAAAACCATTGATATTGAAAATTTTTCGGATCAATTCGCTTTTTCGGCCATTCCTCATATAACGTCCTTTTCTGAAAAGTAATTATATGGGGAAAAATTTGGAATTTGGGAAAAATTTTGGACGGAGTGGAGCAATGCTTTCAAGCCTCCCTACGTATTTGTTCCCGAGGAAACTGAAGGTCAAATTTCCAAAATTTCATGATGAAAATTGCGTCATAGTAGTAATTGAGCAAAGAAATTTACGTCACCAAATTTGGACCACGTAGATCGAGTTTTCATGGCATATACCATAAACATAAAAAGAAAAAAGACTAATTGCTAATTTTTTTGTGATGAAATTAAATAAAAAAATTAAGAAAACCTAATACAAACGTTCTACATCTTTGCTCCCTGCTTTTGATTGATAATCTTTGTTTTCAAAAAAAAAAAAAAAAAATTTACTTTCATCTTTGCTGTGGTCATCATTCGTGATCTTGTCTATAACATGCGTAGTTCAAACATTCCACCTTAAGGGTGTAGGGCTGAACGCATATTGTAGCCAGTAATGAATAAATAGGTGAAAAAAATCATATATTTGTTATGCCTCGATTTCTCTCAATGGAGTAGAGAAATTTTCTCTAGATTAGAACGGCTCATCGGACTCAACTTCGGGGTCTCCCATTAGAAATCATTAACCGAAGGAAAGACTTAAGATTTGCCCGCTTGGTAGAAGGTTTCGTCCGTTATTAGAGTAAAGCGTGCGTATTTCTTTTAGATGCAACCCTCTGTAGACTATCCGTGGGACCTACAACCTTCGATCCTCTTCAAGTGCGACATGAGAGTAGACCTAAAAATAATAAAGTCAGTAGTTCGATATCTAAACCGCCTCAGAGGATTATAGCAGACATCATAACTGTTCCACAAAAGAGAAAATAGAGAAAATTTGTTTACTTCACTTGTCTACAACCTTCGACCCTCTTCAAGAGGCACTTAGGGTAGACCAGAAAAAAATAATAAAGACAGTAATTCGATATCTAGACCTGCAGAGAGGATTGTTGCAGACATCATAGCTGTTCCACAAAAGAAAGTAATCGATCGATACCGGGACCTTAAGAACATTATGAACTGTTTGGTAAGTCCGTGAAGCACGCGCTTACTATGGATCTCTGTTTTAATATTATCACGATCTTGATTCCTTATATATTCCTTTTTTTCTTGATCCAAGATGAGATGATTGATCAGCTCTTAAGTTATGGTATAATATCCTTGATTTTTACTCACTTGAATTCCATTTTGTGTAAATCTTAGTGTGCGCGGGCAACGCATTGCCTATCCCTGCTTTAATGTATAGCATGTCATGACAAATAAAATATCCACAATTTCCTTTTGTTTGCATTTGCTTTTGGCAAACACATGCCGAATGTATACATGAAATAAGAGAAAGAATATCTAGACACCTTCTAATTTACACACATGCATGCAAACATACATTTTTATATATAAAATTTATTATCGTGTATGAGAAGAAATTTAAGTATTTTCATTCTTCTTCGATTTTTCCTGTATTGTGAAACATTATTAACTTTTTGAAATTTAAAAAAAAAAAAAAGAAAAAAGAAAAAAGAAAGCAAGCATCGAAGAATTGAAAAATAATAGATAAATATGAGCGAAGAATGGAAGAATGGATATTGTGTGTCGAATACAATGCTGGGAATATAATCTAAGGGAAATTTTAAATCATTTTCGAACAAATAAGGAAAAATATTTATAGTTTAGCTTTAGTAGAGTTCTTTATTACACTCACAACGGGGACGCATAATGGACTTATGAAAATAATGGTAATGCAGAAATAAATCGCCATTGAAGGCTGCGTGAAGTACAGGTTGCACGGAAACGGAAACGAATTAAACGTGTTTGTCCGTCCGTCCATATCATAAGGCACACAACCACGACTTGAAGACTTTATGTAGGAAAACTAAATTAATCTCAAGTTATTTCTTATGATGCTTTTTAGGACATTTTCGAAAATTACTGAATCCTTTCCCTTGGTTCGTCTAGAGTTACCGAATTATTGGTTAGTTCCGCTTCTTCCTAACATATTTTCTTAATTTTTTAAAAGTTCAAGAGGGAAAGAGAAAATAGCGTTGGTCCCACAGGCACGATTGGTAGACTATTACAAGGGCAGATAGGGCCATTAAAGAACGACGAGTGGCGGTACTGTTTTATGCGATATGCAGGCAATTCCAGTAGGAGTCGGTAGGAACTTTGCGAAATATGAATCGACGACGATCATGTACACATAATCTTGAGAAGAAGTGAATGGCATGAGCAATTTAATGAAATATATCTCTTGCTTGTCAAGTCTCAACGATCAGTCTGAAAGAATAAGTTTTTCAATTATTTTCTTATCACTTTTTCCCAAGCAAACTTTTACGAACTATAATTTCGGAAAATTACCCTGCTCTTCATTATCAAAGTAGTCAACAGTTTCATTAATTTTATTAAATTATGAACCATGGAGTAGAGAATTTCCATTATTAGCTTACGGATTTACTTGAAAAAATACATCGGATCTCAATTTTTTCTTTTCATTGTCAACTCCAAAAACGCTATAGCGGTTCACGGGCCACTATTAAATGCTCTACATCACTTCGCTTACTACAGCTGTCCATATAACGATTTCTCCGGATAACATCTTATGTGTTGATCGAAAAAGCGGTCCAATTCGTTTTATAGCGTTCGTCCTTGAGCCAAGGCAAGCAGGTATAATAAATTTCATCAAAATATCTCGATAATTGCGACATATAATGTGAAGAAAACAAATCAAGACGGACATACGGACGGATAATCTTGGTCAGTATCATAAAAGATGGGTCTATTTCAAACTCTTTTGGGTGCTGTATACATTCACCCAAACTTTATATACACTTATGCCACAAGTCACGTAGGCTATAACAAGAGTAAAAATGTATTTCTATTTTTCCCCTCGCCGAAGGATGAGGGTGTGCAGTCACTTTGTCAAAACGTATGCATCGCTCTGAAGGAAGCTTTAAAGATCCCACAAAATATATATGTATCCTTGATTAGCATCAAATTCGGATTCGATTTAATCATGTCCATCTGTCCATCTGTGTAATGTCCGTTGTAACTATTCTCACGGCCGCAAAAATGTAACTATTGACTTGAAGCTTTGGCAGAAATATTGGAACCCGGTGAAAAAGGGCCAAATTTACAGCGCTAGGTAAAGTGAAGACCCCCCTTTTTTTGAAAAAGGAGTTAAAAATTGGCTCATTACATTTAAGCTACAACCGATAAATCTACGGAGGTTTGAACGTATATTCTACAGATAATGCTGCAGTACTTGGACAAAAATGAAAAAAATCGATCCCGCCTACTCTATATCATTATTGTTGCAGAACCTTCATATAATGCACAGAAGCAAGCTTCAAAAACCTCATAATGTGCATAAGTTCTTGGTATCTGTAATTAATATGTAAAATGAAGGCGTAATCGGATATTGAATCAAGATGACAAGCTGCTCAAAAAGCAACTGCAATCAAGTCGATGTGCGCGGTATCAAGTCTTAGTGCGATTTAATTATATCTGGTTGTAGTTGCAAGTGACTGCTCAGTTGGAAAAGGCCCTTTCGATTGGCTGTGGCCACTCCTTGTCTCTTTTTCTCTTCCTTTCCACTCATCCACACAGTACAATAACAGACCTTGGTTACTGAAATTGATTCCAACGATCTTTAATGCCAAGTGACAATCAATCAACGGGGAAGGAAAACAATGAAATAAAAATTCTCATAATGAATTAGAAAATTTCTAAAATCCTATGAGATGCTGTCATCAGAAATAATCCTTTAAGAGTTGTAGGACTTTATAAATTTGTCCATTGAGGCCTGTAAAAATCATGTCAAAACAAATTAACGCACACTTATGTAATTAAATCTAAATCAAGCATAAGCAAATCGTGACACATGCCCGAGTATGGGGCGTTTGAAGAGCATCCGATTTAAGTTTGCAAAATAAATTCTTTCTCTTTCTTTTTATTGCAAAAAAAATAATACATTTAAAGCTCTATGTATGTGTGATTAGTAACCGCAAAACCAAGTCTTAAACAATGTTCCTTAAGATTTTTCTCTTTACCTATAAATTTATTTATTTATTTATTTTTTTTTTTCTTTAACACATTATCGTGGCAAACCACAAATAAGACACACACACACACACACACGACTCGCACTGCTAATGTGCGCATTTTAGCGTTTTAGAGCGAAACAATCATGTGTGAGTAAAGGAAATACTTATTAAAATTTAAATCGTGTGAATTCTCGGTTTTTATCTGTTTATCTTTATAATGCCAGCAATATAATAAATCCCAGTGACGACGAAGACAACAGTTAAAGGTGTGCATATGCATATATATATGTATATTATGTCTACACGATATTTGCCTAATTGTGTTGCTAATTTAATGTGAACACTTAAAGCAAAGCAAGGCAAAGCCAGCTTAAAATGTCAGCATAACAATTGTTTTCAACTACGTAGGATTACAGTCAAGCAGACAAAGACTAATAAAAATTTTTGAATGCTCTTAAATTCACAAAATGCACATAATCACTTACACATACATACACACACGCGCGCACGGACACACACACACAACACTCATAAAGGCGAAGAAAACTTAGCACATTATAGAAACAAGCACAAAGTAAACAAAGATCTATATGTATATGGCATGCTTATGGTTGTGTGCGTGTGTGTGTGTGTGTGAATACGTGTGTTTGTGTGTATGTGAGTGTTTGTGTATGTGTTTACAATTGAAAGGAGTTAAGGCTGAATTGAGAGGACAAACTTCACTTCACGAACAAAGACTTTGTTTGTAATTCGTGTACATATGGATGGGATGCATGCTTAGGTATAACACTTTTAACGAATAAAGAGATAAAGCGATAATCTAAATTGAGAAAACGAATAAATGATTTTGCAAGGAATGACTGGTTATATGACCATAAAACACGTTAGTTTCAAATCGTAAACGTTAGGATTTTGCTATAAATTCGTTAAAAATATGCTTGTGAATATGTATGTAAATATATGCGTGTGTGTGTGTGTGTGTGTATATATGCATTTACTAGATAAATAGTGCTTTCCACTAAGCCAGTGTTAGGCAATAATCGTTGCCTTTTAAATGACTCGTTTACTTTCTCTTGTCCTCTTCCTTCGCGTACTACAATCACTGGAATGAATTTATTAACGATTTGGTTATTAATACATCATTATTATCTAGTAATAAAGACTAAAAGGATTTCTTAGTTACATGAGAAATATTCACACACAAAATGGATGAATGGATGGTTTTAATAAGCAATAAAAATTGGAAAGGAAGTCTAGTTGTCAGTGGTCTGAGTTGGCGCATAATTAAGCCATTGCTTCGACTACCGCATAGTCGGGCAGGTAAGATTGGCGGCTGCCAAGCTGGTGGTCGCAGGTTCGTATCTCAGTTTTGGTAGACCATACTTTGTGGTGTAGCATATTTACTTACTCTAACGTTCGCCTGTTAATCCCTTAAGCCTTGAAAATATTATTTATATGTTATTTACTTTAACTTTGCTGTTTGCTTCTGATTAATATTCTCCCACATAAATCTTAGGCTTAAATTTGCTTGCCAGTACTTGATGCCTAACGAAAAGTAAGAGAAAAAGACCGTATTCTTTGAACTGGAACTGTTTTGCTTCAGCATAAAGTTGTGACTAATTGAGCCTTTAATAGGTTTGCTTATCTCGAATGAATGTATTTTGTAGCCAGCAGGGATGATAAACTAAGCTTCAGAGGGACATTAGAACTCTCACTTCCTCGTTTTGCTCTCTGATAACGGTCTTTGGTCGACGAAGAAAGGTTTAAGGCTTTTCACGATCTATAACAGATTTTTTTAATAGATGGCTTAGGGATACACTGGAAGAAGCTTTGTTTTGAGCACGTCTTCTTCTAAACTACTGTTATGGAGGAAAGGAGCTATTGCAGGACCTGTTGATTGTGTAGAGTATTTTAATGTAGTAATAGCGGACTGCATAGAGCAGACCATGTCACTTGTAGTCATCAACGCAAATAGATTTGGAGAAAGGTTGGTCTGGATTTAGCTTAACCGGGATTGTGTGGTAATTCCAAAGACAAGAGCGACAACGGTCGCGTAAATTAGTGCTAAAGGCTTTATAGGCTTTAAGTTAAACAAGGGTCAGATAGCCACTTGCTACCTATCTTCCAGTAGAGGAAGTTATTAGGAATGGAATCTTGTAGTTGTAGTGCTGAGTCCTGACTGCTGGGGAAGTATCGTGGCTGTGATGTTCTTCATTTCTAAAACGAATATTTAGAGGTAATGATGCGCCTCAACACTCCCTACAGTGATCATACCCATTAAATAAATCTGCTATTCTAGATGAAGTTGTGGCCCGAATCTATAGGCATTGTTTAACGCTCCGGTGGGCGTCGTTTACGCAAGCTTAACCTAAATGTCAACGGGCTTCGTGAGGAGAGGTGCGCACGACTCACGTACTCACGTTAAACCACATAGGCAATTATAGCCAGCAATGAATAAATAAATGAATAAACTTTAGCATATTCCACACTTTGCTGACCGTGCCAAGATTTCAACTGGCTCCAATTAGATGATCATTGAGAGCGGAGATAATCCCAAGAAGAAGCCGCCTAGCCGACTTACCACTATTGGCATGGGAGATAACCTTAAAATTTACAAAAGAATTATCGTGAGACAGTTTGGGGAAATTATTTGTTAAATTTGTTGCGGAACTTTTAGTCATCAGAGTTTTCTTAGTTCTACAACGCTACACATTATTCTTGTCGGTCACCTAAAGACTTTTACCGATTTCGGCTTGTGTTTTATGATCACTGCGACCGGAGGTGAGTTCGTGAGCCAGCCGGTAGGGATGTCGACATGGAGGATAATTCCATCATTCACTCGTCGAATGTGGTAGAGTTTGAGAAAATTGTTTGACTTTAGTAGATATTTTATGGCCCCTGAGATAATCTAAGCTAAAAGCATTTTAGTTTGGTCGCCCAGTAACTACTGATCTTGGGGATACAGTGGAACATTGGTTTCTAATCTGAACATTCACTCATCATCATCAAGAATGTTCGGAAAGATTATTTTGATGAAATTAATTGAACAAATTTTGATCGTTACATCGTTTTCATCTGCCTGGTTATTATATTATAGAAAGCTTTGCAATACTGTTAAAGAACTTATTTGGACAAATTCCTTTTATCGCTGTAGAGCACTTGCAATGGATGTACAAAAATTTTTATGCTCCCGCCAATGAATTATTTTTTACAAAGCTTTAAAAAACCTAGGCTCTTGAGTGCATCTGTCGACTCTCCCGATATATGATCAAGATACTCTCAGCACGAATCAATCGAATCTTGAAAAGCAATTCGACCATGTAAAGAAGTATTTTTACAAAGTTTTAAAAAACCTAGGCTTTTGAGTGCATCTGTCGACTCTCCCGATATATGATCAAGATACTCTCAGCACAAATCAATCGAATCTTGAAAAGCAATTCGACCATGTAAAGAAGTATTTTTACAAAGTTTTAAAAAACCTAGGCTCTTGACTGCATCTGTCGACTCTCCCGATATATGGTTAAGATACCCTCAACACAGATCAATCAAATCCTTAATGGCATTTGCGAAAGCTGCCCATGTAAAGAAGACTAATTTCCTCTACTAAGTTACGCATATGGCCTCGCTATAGTACTTTCAAAGCAATGCAAGCCTTCTGCTATAACAAAAATAATCAAAATAAATTATTTTTATTAAGGAAAAATGCGGTAAGAAGTCTTACCAAATCCTCGCTAAGATTGCCACCAATTATTTTTAAGCCTCTTATAAAACGAAAAGGATATCCTGCTACCAGATAAGTAGATTGGCACTTCATTAAAAGTGTGAGTTCTCCGACGAATACTGATGAGGAAGAATGCGATACAGATCCGTTAGGTAAGTCGGTGCCTGCAAAAAGCTTTACTTTCTTTTAATAATAAATGCAGTTTGATTATCAAAAAATACTTATGATATTCGAAAAGTATAACTGAGGAGAAACTGTTCCGCTGAAAATGAAAAAAAAAAAAGGAAAATGAAAAGAAAGAATTGAAGAAATTTCATAAAACCAAACTGAAAACTGAATAACTAGTAATCGAGATTAAAGAGATGAGATTTAAAAATGTTTACTCCTTTTACACATCACTCACTCATTATTCATTACTTCGTCATCGTAGTGTATGCAGTGAACTGAACAAAAAATATTCATGACTTGTTGGATTGTCGTAAGTGATGAATAATAAAATTTGACCCGTAAGGCTTACACAAAGCTTCTTCAATTGCTTTAATATTTACTGTTGTGATCGCTTTTAGAAATATAAGAACAAGACAGACGGACAAAGACAAGACTTTACAGTAGCACAAAATTGAAATTTTGTGTGTGTTTTTAAAAGAATATCTTTTGCAATTTTTCGTAGAGAGATAAACGATGTATGCGATGGATGTATTTACATGCAAATGAATATCTGCTTACATATGTATATGTATATGTATTTATTCAAACTTAACACATTCTTTGTAAATCCCAAATAGGTTATAAATGCATATGCATGCGCATGTTTTATGTATGTATGTATTATGTACACAAGCTTTTGTACATAAAATCTCATTAGGATTAACAGATGCATTATGTTTGAATGGTTACGAAATTGCTTTGCTATTTAAATGAATTGACCGAAGCAGTAACTGGGAGTTTGTGAAGTCGTCACTAGCTAATGTTATATCGATTTGCTAACACATTTCTAAAGGTTTAGCTTAACAAAATGCAAGAAAAAAGTCTGCGTTAATTTTAAGAAGAATTTTACTTTTTCTTCAATATCTAGGAATCGTAAAGGATTTTCTAATTACGGTATTGAAGGAGGAGGGGATTTTGTTGTTAGCATTAGTTGTAAATTTTTAAACGAGTACATCGTCTCCACAGTAACCTAGGCCCATGGTAGGATAACTAGAGCGTATTTTAGGTTGTGCAAGTGCATACGTGTGTAGGTCGAATCATAAGCGACCTTAAAGCGGCCCCAATAAAAAATATTTGAGGGAAGTAATCGTTCTCCCGAACAGTGTGTTTATCTTGATCTTGTTCTTAGGCCAGAGCTTGTACAGTGCGTGCCAAATTGCTACCTGATGAGCATAAGTGCATACCTAACTGATGACGACACTCAATCGATTTTGGAGAAACATTTCCGTTTTTTGTTTTGTTCTTTTTTTTCAAACTACTAATCCCTCAATCATCGCATAAAACGGTGACGATCAGAAAGAAGAGAGGAGAGAGAAAGAGGTAGGAAAGTGGTGATCGCATGGTAACGGATATATGCCCAATCGATAAGGTTTACACTTTTACCGGCTGATCGCTCACTATAGCTATGACTATAGTAAATTCTACGGCACTTGAGATTTGAAGCTGCGAATACTGCTTTGATAGTTGCGATCCTTACTCATACGAAGGACCACGGCTTTGAAGAGACTTATTTATTGAACAATTTGTCAACTATCGATGAAACTTGCGAGCACCCAACTTCATCTTCTAAATAACAATTTCGGGACGAGCCATCGGCGAAATTTGCGTCTATCAAAACGACATCCAAAAAAATTGCTGCTACTGTATTCTTAAGTGAGCAGGACCCCTGCCTGTTAACGCAATTTAATGCAGCCGTAATTTTAGACAAATGAAAACATTATAGTGGGCCAGGGCCCACCATTGGTGACTTTACGCCACTTTGTTTAATACGGTCAGACATGAAACACCTTTTCAAAATAAAGCATTCTTCGTCAGTTGATCGGAGAAGTGGTTCGATGCTGGTCCTTCGATCTAAACTTACGGTCGATATGTCAAACTTTATCAAAATATCTCAAAACTTACGACCTGAAGATTGAACACAACAATGCAAGATGGACAGACGGACAGATAAGTTTAGCTATGTGTCTCTCACAAGTTCTTCTGGCTATTGTATACATCCGCACAAACTCAAAATACCCTTGTACCAGAAATGGGTTGGGGTACGAAAGAAAAAAATAAGAAAGTAAAATCGTTTCCTAGACAGGCGCAGGCACTTGCCATTTAACCTATATACACTAGGTGGTGATCTTTGCTGTGGACAGTGGTGTCGTCGAGCCGGAACGCTCCGGAACGTCGTTCCGGTACTTTCTTTTTGGACAAGAACGCGTTCCGGAACTAAAAATGA
>KK499929.1:366030-380162 GCA_000688715.1 Glossina pallidipes | reverse complement strand
GACTTCACAGAGCTCTGTAAAGAACTTTTGCTTTGTGTCTTTGCTAGTTATATTTAAATATAACTTCACACCCTTCAAGTGAGTGCATTATACATTATTATTATTATTATTATTATTATTATTATTATTATTATTATTATTATTATAATTATTATTATTATTAATTTAGCCAGAGAAATAAATTGTAAGACTAAAGTCTTAAAGCACTCTCTCCCCCACTTGAGATTTGAACCCACGACCATTGAGTTATAAGTCGAGATTCTTTGCCTTCGGCCTCTAAGACGGTCATATAATATAAAATATACTGATTTTTGTAATAAAAGAAATTAAGTTTACTAAATAAGTTACTAATATAAATATATGCTCCTTTTACACGCAACATTCGTTGGGTTGCAGGGTTAAGTTTGTGAGGATGCATGCAAAATTTAGTAGAACTTCCAACAGGCCCACGCTTTTTTATATAGATCGATTTAGAATCATTTTCAGAATCATTTCCCAAAAGAACAAGGTGCAGGGTTTTTAATGGTGGGTCGCGGCTCTCTATAGTCTTTTTACTTGATTTAGTTTTTTAGTTTTTTATACCCAGGACAGTCTGTGATAAAAAGTGTATTAAGTTTGTACGGATGTATTCAATATCCAGGAGATAGGTCCACCTTTTTTTACTCCGACCCATTCAGAATGATTTTTTGACCGGATTTAAGCTGGTCTGTCTCCCTGTCCGTCGAACGCCTTTCCGTGTATTCTTGCGTTCAACACACGAATTCTAATTCTTGAGACAACTTGAGAAAATTTGACCCATTGGCATATTTTGATCTAAGACAACCTCCTGTATAATTCTCCGTTTTGAAAAATCAATATATTGAACAAAATTTCCAATTTTAAAACTGCTCGACAAAAGTGGTCGAATAATATTATTTCCGCAATCTAATTTGATGTGAAAAATTTGGAACGAATATTGTAATATTTTGACCCTCTTCCAGTACAATAGGTTTAGTTAAAACTAAACCTTCTTATTTATGAAGAGGATTAGTCCGCAATAATAATTTGTTATAGAAATGAATTTGGATTATGTGGGTCTATTTTTTTTCGATCCCAACCCATGAAAAATAAAGCGTTATGTGGCAAAAATGTTCAATAATGTGATATAAAACTTAATTGCGTCAAGTTGGACCAAGCGAATCTATTTGTTGGACGTGACCGCAGGGTTTTAATGAAAAATTAACCCTTATATGCTAAAGTGTTTAATTTTTAATATTTTATGATGCAAATTGCTCCATAGTAGGAACTTGGGATAAAAATGAACCGTAGGAAGATTAGATCACAAAGGTCCATTTTCCGAATTCCAATATATATAGGGATTCTCATGAAAAGTTAGTCCTTGTCTGGCGGCTATGTAAGTTTTTTGTCACAGAAACTTTAACAAGAAAATTAAGTTACATTTTCAATCACTTTACACTTGGACTTTCGTGAAAGTATTCCTTCACATGAACGTATAATTTTTAGTGCATTATCATGAAAATGAATGATTAAGTGCGTAAAGTGTTCAATGTTCGATCTTGCCCGACTATAATGTGTTTGCTTACTTTTACTACTGAGTGGTATGACGCTTTGTATATGTAACATGTGACAATGTGTGTGTATATGTAATATGTGACAAAACTTGGCATCATTTAAAGACTTGAAGTAATCCTACATTCCTTTTTTCCTTTTTTTAATATATGACCAATCACTACTAGAGTACGTTCTCTGTGCGCTCTGTCTAATATGCTGACAGTCAAAAGGAAGAGAAAGAAATGACGAAAGGGAAAGAGAAAAAGCGAAAAGGAAGAAGAGATGACAGTCATTCTAGATACAAGCAAAGTAAACTTTACAGCGTTTAAGTTTTGAGCCCGCGAATATTGACTTGGTGGTCGCGATTTTTACTTTATATCGAAGTTGTTTTATATAAAACTGAATTTATACTGAGTGCGATACAAAAACTATCTTGTTTAAGAGACGTCAGTCTTGAAGATATCCTTTGGCTCTTTTCTTGATTTCCATTTGGCGTTTTTCTTTTGTTTTTTAGGTTAGGAAATGGAAAATTGTCATAGAGTGTTAGTTGAGCGCTTGACCGCATGAAAACGAGCTAGGAACTTTTCGAAAGTTCTATAGGAGTAAGGACGAATTTCGTTACTCATCTTATGTTCAAAATTTTAGTTTCGTTTGAATCATTTGTTGGTAAAGCCTTATTTAGTCCCTCCGCCCTACTATCTCTCTCTCTCTCTCTGTCTTCTTCGTAACCAAAGGATATTGAAAGCAGTCCTCTATTACCCCGCGAAAGATACGCTCAATAGTAAGACCTTATATGATAAACAATACCTGTGTGTCTTAATCTGAGTAGTAAAATGGATAGAACTTTCCGGCCAACTTACTTACTTATCCTATTACTACTTAAATATATATAAATATAAAATGCACTGTGCATTATTTGAAAATTCTCGTTAATATTTGATCGAAGCGTGTGTAACACGTTATGACTGTTATTGGCGTACTACTCATGAGTAATGCAAAGTCATTATTTTACAAATAATCGCGCGTTTCGCAAAATCCTTATTGCGTTCTTGCGCTTTATGTTTTCGCTCTTGTACGAAAATATTCTCAATTTCAGAATTAATATTAACTTTATCTAATTGAAAGTAATTAACTTTTGTTAATTTTACGGTCAATTTTATTTAATCAATTTTCCAACACTTATGCACATGCACGCACTTAACTATAACGATAAAGACAACATCGCCATCAACAACTTGCCCAGTTTAATTATCTCTGCTTTTAATTATTTTCCTTTGATAAGTTAAACTTAATTTCCTTTCTGTTACACACAGTTCGAAACACACACACACACACACACACTTATATATATATATATATATATATATATAAATGTATTAAAACTATCATCAAAGCCATCAAATTTATGTCCATACGTTAGATGTTATGCGTAATGTGTGTCTGGGAAATTGTAAACGCTTTACGGAATTTATAGTTAAATGCATATAAAGGACAGCATCAGCGTAACGACTATTATTACGTTTCCCTTACGCGTTGATTATATATATTGAAAAGTAATTTTTTTTTTTTTTTAAATATAGCGATATGCTTAAGGGTCTAATCGATTTTTACTATTTATATCGTAAAATATATGTGAAATCAAAAATAACGGAAAATCTTAAAGATGAAAACCGATTTTTGCAAGATTTTTTTTTTTCCATATTTTTATGGCTGTCATCAAAGGATGAGGGGTATATTCATTTTGTCGAAATGTTTGCAACGTCCAGAAAGAAGTTTTGAAAACCCCACAAAGTGTATATGTATTCTTGATCGTAATGAGATTCTGAATCGATTTAAGCGTGTACGTCTGTCCGTCTGTTGTAAATAATCTCTTGGCTTCAAAACTGAAGCTATCGACGTCATATTAGGCAAAAAAGAGTTTTGAGGTTTTTGCACGTTGCATGTTGGTATTGAAAATGGGCCATGTCGGTCGAAAAACACGCCTACAGTACCGTGTAGACTGGGAGAACCTCCAAGCTAATAAAAATTAGTTTTTTTTGCTTATTAAAAATAAAGCTAATAAAGCAGATAAATCTGCAGAAATTTGAACGTGTACTCTACGGATGGTACTCCACGCCTACCCGATATTATAGTGTACCAAAATTTTTTTTTTTTTTCAATACTTTTATAACGGGCAGAACACAAGCTTTACAAACTTCATAAAGCGTATAAAATGCCCTTAAGCATGTCCGTCTGCCCGTCTTTCCAACTGTGCAGTGGTAAACATTCGCCCGCTCTCAAAACTTAAGACATCGCCTACAAATTTCCTGAATTGGTCAAAAGACGCGCCTACAACGCCCGCATGAAACTGTGAATACCTTTGCTCAGGCAAAGTACTTCGCGTTCACACTCAGCACTTTCTAGCTCAAAATTGGACGTTAGACTTTTAAAAAATTAAAGTAAAACGGGGGTCAAGCTGCCCAGACAATCACCTCTGCATTGCTGGCTAGAGTTTTGGCTGTACTAAAATCTACGTAGTGTAGGTCCACTTCTTGACTGCCAGGAACGGCAGCTTCGCGGTAGCGGTGGTTGCTTCCAAAAGCGAACATTGAATATTTGAGGTGTTAGATAGGCCTCGGTGGGGAGGGCTTGTTGCGTGGGCTGTGAGTGAAGCTACTTCACTCCACGTGCCATCGGGCACTGTAGAGGTGAGCCTCCACGGCAGGTGCCTACGTAAATCCCTTGTAACACATCTGACTGTTTTCTATTTTGACACGGTGAATCTTCCACTGGTGGCTCGCTGAGTACCTTTTACGAAGAAAGAGACGAAAAATCCTTTAATCAGAGAATTCAAAAATTTGATTACGAATGGTAATAACAAAAGTTTATAATGACACCGACGAACCAAGTAGTTACCCCTGCATGCGATGATCACAAAGAAATAGGGAAAGAGAAGGAGGTAGAGGGCGGCCGTAAGTTACTAAGGGCGTGGCCGTTGATAAGTCTTGACTGGTTGAGCTCACTGTAGCCAC
This sequence comes from Glossina pallidipes, assembly GCA_000688715.1. Classification (NCBI taxonomy): domain Eukaryota; kingdom Metazoa; phylum Arthropoda; class Insecta; order Diptera; family Glossinidae; genus Glossina; species Glossina pallidipes. The sequence goes on along the minus strand of KK499929.1, from coordinate 375,600 downwards.
GAATTACTATTCTTTACCGCACTGAGTTTTGAGCGCGCGAATACTGGCAAGTCAGTCATGATTTTTGAACGCTCGGCTACTTATGCACACTTCTGATCTTCACCGTCACCGCAGTCATGACAAATGCATTTTCAGGGCGAATGTTAGCTTTTTTAACCTCTTCAACGATTGTAATATGTTTACTAAATAATCCACGTATACGTATATACATATATACATATATACATACATTTTATTATTTCTCGGTACACCACCTGGCCGATCATTTTTATGCTGGATCTCTTTTGACCAGCCTTTCAGGGTATCTTTCCCACAACTATGGCAGTTGTGAAGGCCAGAAAAAAGTACAGCTAGGAGTATTTACATATGTACATATTGTAAGGTGTAAATTTCCCATCAAGTTTGTGCTATAGATTAACCTTTTCATCGCGCCAGGTGTCCTCACATGAAACTTGTATTTCTTGAGACCTTTTCGTTATAATGTATAACCACTTCGTGATTATTTACCACCGCCTCTTGCCGTGGTGCGATTCTTCATCGTTAGGGAAAGCTTTGATTCGGTCTTATAATAGCGCGTAAGAAGGAATTAAAACTAATGTCAAAGGCGAGCGTAGCTAACGTTAGCAATAATGAAATTCAAATAAAAAAAGGGCATTGTAGTTGCCTAGCCGGCCCATAACTAACATTTCGAACGTGACCTCTTCCATTAATTTCATCGGATTCCTTAGATTATTTCAAATTATTTTTCTTGATGATTTACTTTTCCATGGGTTAAGTTGGTCTTAGACGAAGAGAGATGAGTCATTGAGCTTATGTCCGCGAAGACGTCTGGTCTTGTTCATGCCTCGTTCAAGAAGGAAGAAGAAAACGAAAGCTGTCTGCCTCTCGATTCAGACAATTGCGAAAGTCAACTGAGTTGTACTTCCTTCAAGGTCGTTTTGTACCAGCAGTGTTGCGTTGCACCAAACCCGTCGCTCGTTAGATCAACTTTGGATGCTTAACCTAGTTAAGTTACTTCCCCCGACCGAAACGGGGAATAACAAGAGACACTATGAGTTTCTCACAGTACATATATACCTGCATATGTACTTGTAAATGTTTCAATTTCTTCTAAAATACTTTAAGTTTTAATGTAGCCTCTCTTAAGTGGCCGCTGAAGCTTCCATTTCCTCGCGACCAGGAAAATGTTATTTCAGTTGATTGGTAATTAGGACGAGACCACATAGATTAATGTGCACAAGTGTGCAAATGTGTAGAGTTTTTTTTTTTTTTTTTTCTTTTTTTCGGAGATGCAGTCGGACATTAATCGTCGTTAGCAACATCATCTGGTGTTGGCTGAAAAATGCGTTAATTTTTGTTGTAGTTAAAAAAAAAATGCTTCGAAGAAAAAAAGGTACAACAGCAGTATAAAGAATAGCTGGAAAACGCATTTCATAAAATGAAAAAGAAGAATAAAAAAAATTACATATAGCGAAATACGAAAACTTTATACCCTACACATTTATTAAGATAAATGTATCTCAAGCACGATTCGCAAAGAGAAAAAAGAAAAACATTGATACGCGAAGAGAGGGGAGAGATCAGTGGAGAGAGAGAAGAACATTTTTTCGTCAAGAGTACTTGCAGGTATAACGAGCAGACAAATTCTTTTAAAATGTTTTGATAATTGTTTTGTTTAGATATCTTTGAATACAGGGGCAAACCTAACATGAACGATAGATAGAACGTCGCAAAAGTTACATTTGACTCAAGTTCTTTAGAGAGAGACAGAAATTTAAACAAATTTAATCTACGTCTTGTTACTAGATTTAGTTGCACAGCATAAGGGGAAGAAGAGCACAATGAAATTCTTTTGGACCGAGCGTGTGCATAAGGTTGAAACAGTACTTGGCCAATCCTCCCATAATTTTTTGGCTTCCATTTTTCTGGCTGGTTATAGAAAAAAAAAAAAAAAGAAAAAAAAAAAGGAAACTCGGGAAAAAGTTGCACATTTCATTACAAAACTACAATAGAGTAAGAAAATTTTTGGTTCACTTTTTTTTTTTCTTCTTTGTTTTTTTTTTTTTTGTATTGTATTGTGTTTGCTTAATTATTCTGTAGAAAAAAATATACTGAAGCGAATTGTGAGTAAAACGTTTTGCTCGTTAAATAACCCATAGTTTGGCGAAAACACTGTTTTAGTTCCTTTTTCACCGCTAACGAAGACACTGATGAAGTAATTGTTGTAGAATTTACGGGCGTTATAATCGCCTTACGTTTTTGTAGGCTATCTTTACTTATTTGCAAAGCTAATGTATGTATGTTCAGGTTATATAAGAGGTTATATAAAAAGATAGCAACAGAATTTGAATATGCACATCCTTGCCAACTATAAAGAAAATCAATGGAAAAGATCTCGAAACAATTGCGAATGTATGCGAGTACTTAAGTGATTTCACACTGAGGTTATTTTTTTTTTGTCTCTCAAACGTTATTTGCAATCTCTTGAAGCCTTCATATGTTAGTATTATCTAGAATCGCAGATCTTACTGAAACAGTTAAGGTATGATATAGCACATGGTTGACAAGTAAACGAACGTTAAAGCAATTTATCACGATATCTGTCGAACGTACTCTGCTCACTTCAGCGAATGAGTGTAGAGAAAAAGCAGTGACAGAGGGGATCGTTTGCACATTGAAATTTGGCACAAAATGTGGCTGCCCAAGGTAGATGCCTGTGAAACTCGCTTACTGTCGAGACACATTAGTCTTGAAAAAAGTGCGTACTGTATCTCGACCGAAGCGATTGCCTTCTGGCAATTTGATAAGAAATCTTAACGTTTCCCTGCCCATTCCTAGTATATGTTATCAAGGTCCTAAGCCCTTCTCTATCCGGTTCTTACTTTTAGGTTTGAGAGATGAATGCTTTTTTGTGATGCCTGTTGAAATTTCCATATTAAAGGGATAAGTCAACCATGAAGTCACTCACACTTTTGCCAAAAAGCGTGAAGTGCATGGTGCAATGAATGAATGACTTCAAACGTAGCCCAAGGAATGAGTGGCTCAAGCCTTGACGCCTTAAAGCCCTAAAGCACAAAATGAAGGAAGATCAGAGAATGCAAATTTGAAAGGACAACTGGAACTGGAGCTATTAGTCAAGGGAGTGGTTAGACGTTAGGGTTTATACACTTTCGGCGTGCAGTCGTTTACTTAAAAAGTAAAATGTGTTGGTGTCATTAGCAATTATTTAGGCCTTAGAACATAAATTTTGCAATGTAAGCTGGAACACGAACTTAGGATTGGACGTAATGTTAATGGATTATACACTTTTAACTTGCGGTCGCTAATTTGGCATAATTGTCGCTAAATCTTAGAGTGGAAGTTTCCAATTTGAATTGGGATATGAGCTTAGGATTGAAGGCAAGCGTAACCTAGGGAATGAGTGGTTATGTGAAGAGCTTAATTCATTACGTCCCATATTCGGCCAGCTTGCAGTCACTAACAGATGAACAGATGTCGTATCAAGAATGCTTTTTTATAGTTTCCTAATGAGTGAGTAAAATAGTTTATAAAGAACTTTCGACGCGTGTTTTTTTTCCCCAAGGCTAACGTTCCTGGACCGACGCAGTTAATAGCACTTAGCAAGCGCTCAATAGAATGCCATTTGAAAGTATGTGGTGATTGTAGCCAAGGCGAATTCGTGTAAGTTTGATGAGCCTCCCACCATGAGCACTTGGCGTAGTAATATTTTCATAGTTTTTTGAAGTTTACGGCACGCAAATCCGTTCTGCCCCAAATGACATAGTTTCTTATAGAAAGAATCAATTAAACTACTTCCCTCCCTACGCTTAGCCCAGCGGTTTTACAGCTTCAACGGAATTCAAATTTTCCTGTCGTAAGACCACGGGAATCCTGTAAATCTTCCTCCCTGTAAGTAACTGCACATGCAAAGATAAAATTATTTCCCCAAAAGATTTGCAAATACTTCTAAGCAGTTAATCAGGCAACATTAAGGTTAGGTTTTAGAGTTGCATTTTTCAAGTTATAGTATAGTGAAGGCAGAGTACCGAAAGCTGGCGGCAATATTACGTCTTAGTGTGCTAAGGCAAATATGCGGATTCCGGACAGTGTCGGAGGTGAGGTAAATTACTACCTCACCCAGTTCCTGACTGGCTATGGCTGTTTTCGAAAATACCTGCTCAGGTTCGGGCACGACAACTCGCTGAATTGCCCGGCATGCGCGGAGACGAATGAAGGTGCAGAGCATAGCATCTTTCGCTGCAGAAGTCCCACCATCGGAAGCGTGCTAATGACATCCAGCCAGTGGTCCCGCGGGGGAGAGAGTGGTAGAAGAAGTATGTGGGGGGGCTAGTTTTTAGTACGTAAGCGCCATGGATGGCGAATCGTGCATGCTGCTGCTAAGAGCCAGCAGTATCTTTTGAAGATTTTCTACCTCCAGCTCGCTGAGCAAAAACACACACACACACACACTCGTAATATATCCTACCGCAAGTGGCGTATGGTAGACAAATGCAACGACACTTTCTATGCATACATACATTTCCAAGAAGATCTTCTTACAACGTATGCATAAATTTTAGCTTTAAGTTGAAGGGACAGTACATCACATATTTGACACATGGTCGAGCAGAAAGACAACAGCTAACAATATCTGCATATCGATATGGAATTATTCATGTCTTTAGAATATAAATAAATTCGTCTAATTTATGACGAGGAATACACTTAACAAGATTCGTTATTTTTAGTAATGGATCAATATCTGCTCAAATGTCTTTTTGTGTTTCTTTACGTTTTAGAATATATTTATATACATTTATATATAGACATGTATATACAGACATATATATATATATATATATATACGTGTATATCTGTTGTGTATGTATATATATGTGCAAGTAACTGCGGGTACTTATCAGATGTGACGTGTTGTAGCCAAATTTGTTACAACATGACATTTGACTTCCTGTGATTGCAAAATACTTGCAACGCAAATCAAGCGTAATTTTGCTACTGGCGTTTGATGACTGACAAGATACGAAATTTATATGCTTGCATATATGCACTGGTATATATTTATTTACATAAATATATATATATATATATATGTATACCTATATTATAGTAATGTTGGTATAAATTTGTATGTGCGAATAGTTTTAGGTAAATGTGCGAGAGTAAGTTTAATGTTAATTTGCATAAGGCGTGACACAGATGCTATTCGCAAAGAAGCAAAATTGTGAAATTGTGTTACCGGAAATTGTGCTGATTGCCTGCAAATAAAATCACTGACATATAAGTCACTCTATGAAAAAACAAGAAAGAAATTTTATTTTCTTTTCATACGCGTCGCATCAAATTATTATATAAAAAAAACTATTTCTCGCTTGTTTAATGCATCCGGTAAGGCTGGATCCGGTGTACACGTAGATTTTTTTATATGCGAAAATGTTGAACGATATGTGTACCGTGTCCCGAGCGGAGATAAAAACTTGAACTAGACAACGGTTAGCCCGAACATCTGCGTTTGTCTCCTTTGTGTTTACCTAAAGAACCTTGAAAACAAATACAGATATCAAACCGAAAGACGGGCAAAATTATTGCTTAAGCTGAAATTTTGGACGGGCATGGTCAAATGGAATGGAAAATCTACTAACTATAGAAAAGACTTGCCTATCCTCAAATTTATTTCCGAAGCGCGCATTAAGTTACCTTTCTAAGAGAGCAAGCTTCTTAGATCGCTTATCGTCATCTCGGGCATTACTCTTCTCTTTTGTCCACTGTTCGAAAAGTAGAGATAGAGGCCTTGGCAGACATATGACGTGATTAAAAAGCCAAGAGATTATTAATGCTCTGTGCTCTATATATTACATATGTATATCGTGTGAAGATTGCCTGTGTTTATGCGATTGTAAGCAACGTACGTGTAGATATATGTGACTTGTGGTTTGTATTTGGCGAGGCAATAAGTAAGTTATATTAGGGTTTACGCACGTAGGGTGTTTGAAAAGTTTTCGACTTGAATACGAATGTGGCAACACTGGTCCAGCAAAGTGTGAGAATATGTTTGTGTATGCGTTGACAAATTTTCGCCGAATTTTCTATTGCGTTGGCAGCGCAGTTGTTGTTCGACAATCTTTGGATTGAGTCTTGAGTTTGTTAGTATTTTTGCAAAAATAGAAAAACGTGAGCGTTCGGTTACCATTATCTACCAGTATCTGTTTTAGAAAAGCAATTTATCTAAGTATAAAAATTAAAGGCGAGTACGTCAATTTTGGCCCGTTATTTACGTCAAAAATTGGTGGAATTGCCATTGAAATTGAAATGAACTGTTCGCGCCAGCTTCAATAACGATGAAGGCACAATGTGGTCAAAAACTCTAAGCATTGAAGAAAACATTGCCCACGTTCACCGATTGTTGCCTGATGGCTGTCCAATATCGCTTAAAGAGATCACAGATACTATGAATATGTTTAAAGAGCGCGTTTGTTACACATTTCCGACGGTAGATAAGAATCGCCACTACTAAGTTAATGTTGACAAATTCAAATCTCAATACGGCAGAGTCTACTTTGGTTGTAGCTACAGTGAATGTTCAGTCCGCAGAGGCATAACTCTTACCGATTGAACTTACACCCACTAAGCTATGATCAACTCCTTGTCTCTTTCCGTTTCTTCACTTCCTCGTGACCGTGCCTGTGGCATGTAAGGAATCTCCCCTGATTGATCATAAAAAAAAAACAAGAAGAAAAGAAATGTCGAATAAGGCTTAAGCTTCGACAGGAACGGTTATATGAGAGGGGATTCAAAAAATTTTCCCGCTCGATGCAAATTTTCACACCAATTTGGAACGCCGGAATGTTACTATTTTGAAACACTACTACTTAGCCACTTCTGCCGAGGAATTTTGAAAATTGCAATTTTTTTCCATATATCGATTTTTCAAAATAGGACGTTATATGGCAAGTGGTCGAAAAGGCGCCCCGATCCGAACAATTTTCAATAGCGTTCGTCCTTGGGTCAAAGTATGTCAGTGTATTAAATTTCATCAAAATATCTTATAAATTGCGATCTGCAAATTAAACATAAATTTACACGGACAGATAGACTGAGGGACAGACAAGCTTATATTGATTTAGGAAATAAAAGGTGAGTCCATCTTAAGCCCTTCTGCGCGTTACATACATTCGCACTAACTTAATATGCTCTGTACCCCAAGTGGTGTGGGGTATAAAAAACTAGGGTAAAAAACTCGTTTTAGCGTACTTTGGGTAAATAAATATAGTTTGAACGAAAATTTTAATGAAAATTTTAGTGAAAATTTTAAAATCCCGTAATATCATTTGCACATGTGTTTGTTAGTCGACCTGTACATCACCACTTAAGGTAATTAACACGGGCTCATTACAAATTTTAGCGGCAGTTTCCAAATTCCATTAATTTTGAATTTTATATATCGATTGGGTTTCTTTTATGTCTGTTACGTAATTTGTAGGGAGTTTGGAGGCTTGGCTGCATTTGGGCGCAATGCAAAAAGCTTCTTCTAACAAAAAACTTTTAGGTATTATCTTAAGAACGAGTTGTTGAGTGCTCCAAGCGCTTCCAAAAACGACTTAGTCATGCCTTGTAAAATCCGTCAAGAATTCTTTATTATTATTATTATTGTGTGAGCAATTCGTGTCGGGGCCCAGCAGATCTCTATTACTCGCCCACGTCCTTGCCCTCCACTTTTAAGATTCTTATGAATCCCGTTAGCTTCTTTTGGAAAACCATACACACTTTATGGCATTGACACTTGGTGTCTTGGTGTCGTTCCTTGGCAGACTCTGTATGAATCGGTGTCAGTTGTGCCCATGTTGACCCATGCAGAAGCCGATGACCAATCGTTGGGCGCTCGTTCTTAGTTCCAGTAGTTTATGTGTGGTTCCGGAAGATTTTATGAATCTTTTCGGTTGCCATTGTCCTGCCGTTTGCTTCCACTGCCGATTGCAAGAAAATGTTAGAAGCAACGATTCGCCGAGTGGTTTCAGCAGATACTGATCGCGCGTGGATGTATTATACTTTAAATAAAATATTCCGCGCCTTATCCACTCAATCTTCTTAAAAACTTCTAATAAAACTTGAAAACAATTCTGAAAAATGCTTTTTGAGCAAATTATAAATTATTGTTACTTTTTGATCGAAATGCCAGTGCATACGGAATGACCGAATACGGCTATATGAGAAATAAATGAAAGTTCACTATGGTTACCTTAAGTGATGTGCAAAGTTGTCTTTAAGGCAAATTCAGTTTTCTTGCTTGTCTGCTTGGTTTTCAAAAAAAAAAAGAAAAATGCCTTTGGGTGTAGGCTTAATCTCTCGAGTAAACAGTTTTTTTTTTCCTTTTTCTTCTTTTTTATTTTCATTTTTTTTTTCTATCATTTTGTTCTTTCTGCCTGCGTGAGGTTAGTTGCGTTTTTAGTTTTTTTTTTTTTTGTTGTTTTTTTTTTCTTTTCTTTCTTGGTTTTATGACATTTCTTGGCTTTGGTTTCGTCTTATATTTTCAATTTTTTAACGTGCAGTTAGTTAGATGTTGTCGTTCTCGTTGTCGTTGTTTTTCTTTTTGTTTTTTTTGTTGTTTTTTATCTTTATTTTTGGTTTGCTCGTCTAGAGGAAATATTCAATTGTCATAATGTACTCTGGGGATCGCTGCGTGATTTCATAACTTAACTATTATTGTTGAAGAAGCGAATGTAATGATTGCAGTATAAGGTTAAAACAATAAATGAAATTCCTTTGGCAAACGTCTCCTGAAGTGTATTCTCTTCACTCTTCATCTTCATCTTCATGTGTGCGATGGTGGGTGCAAGCTTCATTATTGTTGGTTATGTCGGTTGGTAACCTCATTTCGTCGTTCTTGGTTGTCGGTTTCGGTCTATTTTATACTTATTGCGTTGAGGTAGATATACATACATTGAGGTTAACTTAACAATAGTTGAACTCGACTTAGAATTCAAGTCATTTTACATTTTAGCTTTCTCCTCCTTTTTAATGTAACTGCCGTTGATGCTGTTGCAGCTTTTGATTTTAATGCTCCCTCACGTAAACGAGAGCGAAACTAAAGACCTTATCTGCAACTAAGGTATATGATGTTCATAATGCACTATCGTGACCCAGAAAATATAGTACAAAAATAAAAAAAAAAAACAAAAAATAAAAAATAATATAAAATAAAAAATAAGAAAGTAAAACAAAGATTTTAGTAAACATGCTTGAGAAACTTCCTTCCACTTCAAATTCTTGAACAAAACGTGTGCATCATGTATTCATGTATATAAAAACAAATAGGTTGGCTTTTTGTATGCTCCTGATATTCGAGGTTAATGCGAACGCAATTTTACAAATTGGCGAAATTTTCCTAACGAAAAAACTTTAAGTATTGTTTACACGAACTTTAGAAAATTTTACTTATCATCGACAATCGGTGCTTAGAAATCTGTTCAGTGGCTATCATGTGTACATATGATTTATATATTTTTAAACACGAAGAAAGAGAGGGAGAGGCGGAAGAAGACAAAGGTAGGCAGG
>KK499929.1:347790-358844 GCA_000688715.1 Glossina pallidipes | reverse complement strand
CCTAGGGGCCTTCTTATCCCATTATTCAAACTAACCTGTCAAGAGCGGTATACAGACTACGTGTAAGGACCTCTGTACCCGCTTTCGAACTTTAAATTGACTGCATAGAAATTGTATTTTAGCATCTTAATGGGGATTTCAATAGGGATGTAGCCGTATAAGTTGCAGAGGGGTGTAGGAGCCTTCATAGCTGATAACTGAAATTAGCCTGAAGAGAGCGGTATAAAGAAGTCCTACAGGAACTTCTATAGTCGCTTTTGAACTTCAAAGTGATCGTATAGGAATAATGTTTTAGCATCATAATGGGTATTTCGCCGAATAGGTTGTACAGCGATCTAACCTTTTTAGCTGATTATTGAAATTAACCTGCCGGGAGTAGTATAGAGGAGACTACAGGGCTTTTGTCCTTTAGTATCGCAAGGACAAAGATGTAGCCGAACAGGTTGCTGGGGAGTAAGGAACTTACTTACCTGATTATTAAAAATAATTTGTCGGGAAAGGAGAAGTTTCGACAGTGTAATCGGGCTTCTGAGAAGCGGAACTATGTATATACATTGAGGCGTGGAAAGACTTTTTAGATCATAATGAGAATAATAACAGTGGTAGTGGATGGTCCTCTACGAACGTTTTTACTTGATATTTGAACTTGACTTGAAAAGATGGTACATAGAAGCAATTTTGAGATTGTAATTATAATTCTAAAGGACAGAATGGCTTAAGTGAAATGCGTTCTTTACTCCAAATCAATGCATAGGGCGTTCGAAAAGAGCAATAAAGGAGAGTGGGGGGGGGGGGGATAATAATGATTAACTTTCCGCATAGTGAAGAAAGAATTCATTTAACCGCAGTCAATTAGTTTTTAGGTGCTGCTGCTACGAAAACTATTTCGTTTTCAATAATAACGTAGAAGTTCCACAAAAGCATTTATAAATTTTTCATTTTATATTTGATTTCCATATTATATGTTAACTTTTTGAAACTCTCAAATGCAGTCAACATGCAACCGCATTAAAATAAATATTCATGCATAGCTTTTCGTATATAAACGCACCCATCCATACGCACGCACATACACGGACACGGACTTACATATATATATTTCAACAAATTAGAATTTGCGGTTTTATTTCAAATGCTCAAACATACGTGCAAATTTCTCAATGTTGTCGTCTCAAGTAAAGCACTATAAAAAGTGAAGATTTAAAAAGCAAAAGGGAGGAAGATAGACGGGCATGAAAGAAAAGTTTTAGTGTTGATTTCGTCGAAAAATATTTGACAATAAACCACGAAAAGTTATGCACAGTTACTCGTAAAATAAAATCAAAACAAGACCGCAGGCTAGAACACCCATCACCTACACAAACGTATGTATGTATATACATATATATATATATATATATATGCTGCTACATGTAACCATGAACTTATTATATATAAACTTAAAATGATAGACATTTGGTTTTATATTTCGTCTGCTCTAAATACCTTATCATATATACATAAAGGAGGATCCAAACAGTTCACCTGTCTACGACAGCCCTTTATAAGTTGGCTTAAATGCAAAGACTTTGGTCTGACTTTGGTAAATGAATTAGTTTCAATTGCCTAACAATTACGGGCATACAGACGAGAAATTTCCTTTTTTTTGCACAAATACTATCAAATGTGTGTGTATGTGTATCTTAAGTGAAAGTAGGTATGTAAGTATGCATATATTCAAGCATAAATCGGTAACGAAAAAGAACGAGATATTATTCGCTGTTGATATGCCACTGGAATAAGGACCGTTGTATACTAAGCGAAGACTAAAATCCTTCCCGACATTTAAGAGAAGTATTAGGTACCAGATGGGTATACCTTGCATGAAATTTAATTCCACCTTTAATATGAAAAGAAGTAGCGCGATCCTTAATACATTTCACTTCATTAGTACCTATAGAAGTGTTCTCAATCTTAAAATATATCCGAAGAAAATTGTACGAAAGTGCAGTTTGTGTGACAGTACCAATACACTAACAAGATAACAATAATAGTCTATATAGAGCTGTCCATGCAAATCCTTTCATTTTCGACTTCTAATTGAAACCTACAAAAATGCATTGGAAGTAACTGTAAATGAAAAGTACATCTTTTATAATTAAAGAAAGTAAAAACAGTAGTGGAAAATAGCCCACTTAACGCGACTATTACCTCTACATCGACTTTTGAAAGTAAGGCATTATAGGGATAGCGGTCGAAAAAGTCATCCTTGGGCCAAAACACGTCAGTCTACTAAATTTCAGGTAGGTGGAACACACAAAAAGAGATGGACAGCCGGACGGACAAGTTTATATCGCATTAGAAAGTAATTTTTTATCATAAGCCTTTCTAGGTGTTCCATACATCCGCACAAACTTAGTATATCCTCGTACTACAACTTGTGTAAGGTATAACGAATAATGTTTCCATTTAATAAAAGTAATTTAATTCAAATGCACGTTCAAATAATTCCCTTGAGGTTTCCGGCGCAACTCGAGCACATAGAAGTATTAAAATTCGGGAATTTCATCAAAATAGTTTAACTTTTATACCAACGCTGGTGAGTGGGTATTTCATTTTATTAAAACGTTTGCCGTGCCTAGAAGAAACCTTCATAGGTTTTTTAAAAGATATATTTCTTGAGAAGTATTAAATTCGAAATCGATCTGAGCATGTCTCTCTGTCCGTCTACTAAAAGTTTATGGAAAAGGTTTTCCCAGTTGCCAAAAAAATTAAAATATAGCCTTCAAACATCGGAACTGCTGGCACGCAGGCTGCTATAGAAAATGGGTCAAATCGCTCAAGGGACACGCCGATAGCGCAACGTAAGCTAAGAACAACATTATTGCCAAAAAGTTTACCAATTGGGGCCCTTTTACCTCACTACTTATTATATACACTATAACAGATGAAATGATAAAAATTTCCACGGACGATTCTTATACAAAAATGAAAGAAGTGACTGGTCGCGATCATCTAATATTATGAAGTGCCGGACATGGTTTCGGTAGGTAGGTTAAGGTAGCAGATATGAAAAATTCGAATGTGATTGACGTATTTCTTTCTTTTTTTTTGTGATTAAGAAAATCGTTTCTTTTGTGCCACTGAAAGCAAGTTAGAAATACTAGTTCGCTAAAGGTTCCATAAGGATGCTATCGCGACCTTCATTCGGCTTTTTGGGGAGGACTCAACAAAAGGCCAAAACTCAAAATATAACAAACATCTGTTTCAAGACATTTTCGTAAGTGGTATTCTTCTTCTTCTGAGAGTCACCAAATCAACAACAGGCATTCAATGATGAGTTTTATCTTCTTTATGAATTCATGCGGTATCTTTTTGATTTGTTTTAAATAATACATAAGTGAAAAAATAGTAATGCTGTCAAGTATCATTTCAACATTAACCAACTATGGTTTGAAGATATTTAGAAAAATTTGAAATGACTTGATTTTCTTTTTGATTTTAAAACACTTCTCTATAGGATAAGGCGTAATCCTCCCGAATGTTAATAAGGTGTCTGTGCGTTTTACGTCTGCACCTGGCGTCATGCCTTAATCAGACGGGTTGCCAACAACCATTGGCAATCGAGAGGTAAGTTGATTGACGACCCCTCAGGGAGAGAGACAGTCCCAATTGAAGGGGGCCTCGCTACCCTGAAGTACCGCAACTGAAAATGGGTGTGGGCCAAATTCTCGTTTAGTGGACTACGTCGAGGCCTATCTAAGCACCTCTTAAATAGCTCCCCGCGAGACTTTGGGGTAACCACAGCCACCACGAATACTCCCCGAAGCACTCTGCCGGAGCAATCCTACTTCGGGCAACCTGACCCCCGTGGACACCCTTTAACTTCTTGGGTTATCGTTCAAACCAGCACTTACACCAAGCTATGGAGCTTTGGATGATCTCATATTGTACGCTTTTAGCTATTGCCTTTGGACTATCCACACGTCCCGGACTATTGCTAGGTTATAGATAGTAAGCCTTAAACCTTTCTTTGCCATTGATTGTGCGATTCTTAAAACGAGAGCAAAAAGAGAGCCATAATGCAGCAGCCAATGTTTTATAGGGAGAACGACGAAGAGGTGAAGCTTTCGGCACATCTATGGGTAAAGCAAGGGACCCCATAGTTTCGCTCCCCTGGCAATTAGTACAGTTGCAGGACAATCCTGCAGGAGAGAGGGCTTATCCCAAGCACTGGAATTAGGTACGGTCCAAACCTTCTATCGTCTATCAAACACCTCTAATTATTTAATGACCCCGAATTTCGGGATAATCACAGCCACCACGAGTACTTCCCGAAGGGCCGCAATCAAGCGGTCAGTCCTCACATATTGGTTAACCTTCTGTATGTAAAATGTGATCGTTCATACTAGCTTCCACTGAAGTTTCCAGATGGTAAGTCAATATACTGGTGTCCCCGCGAAGGATCTTGGTAAGCACTAATCTGCAGTTTGACCATTGCATGCTGTCACCTCTACCCGTCTAAACAGGATACTCGTGACTTTGTGAGCGGGCACCCTGACCCCCATGGATACCACATTTAATGGCCTTCTTAAGAATTATCGGCATGCGCGTGTCATTATGTTCGTAATTTCACACATGCATTCTGGATGTTTCATACTTCCGGGAAAGCCATCCCTACTACTCTCTGTCTTGGATTTCTTGTACTAGGAGAAGTAATCAAACCAGCTTCGCCAGACGTCCATCACACTACACTAAGTTAGCTTTTCGACGACTTACCGGTTGTGTACTGGACCTCCTGAGTAGCTGACTACATTGATGAGGAGACGGCCCCCGATACCCTCGAAGACTCACCAAGGGAAGAAGCCAGTCGCCGAGGAATGGATATGTGTCCAATCGGCAAGTGTTTTATCCTTACCGACTGAGCACTTATTATAGCCACGAGGAATTGGAGTCTAGTTACAGTAAGATTTGAAGCGGCGAACACCAATTTGATAGTATTTTGATCATAAACACCACTAGTTTTGCAAGCCGTAATCCAAAGCGGTACTGATAACCAAGTGAATATATTCAAAATGTTGGCTTACTTTTAAGACGCGTGCTTACTTTCGATTGAAATAAAAAATCGCACGATGCCTTTTTCGAATTATCGGTGGACAGAGACCTTTATATAAACCAACTAAACTGTAGCTCGTGTGACTCCAAAGACATTTATTGACAAAAATGCCAAAAAGCTTTTCTTTTAATTAATATATTGACATAACATGCGGGTAAAGGACACCCTTCCACTAATTACTTTTGTATAGACTGTGTAGATTGCCACGAAGTCGACTCATATCACTGTTTGGCTCGGTTGTGTTCAATCCTCGCAGTATAGGCACTTGCGAAAAGTTTTTGCGAACAGTTTGGAAAAACCTCAAGCACTTTGAAACAAACATCGTTTAAGCACATGGATAAATAAACTAACGTTTATTTTCATTTCTTTGCGTAGGGTGATGCCTAGCCGTTCGGGTAATATGACATTAACTATATTTTATGTGTAAGAATCGCTTTGATCCAAGATACCTGATGTAACCTATAAAGTTAGATAGTGAAGATTAAAAATTACGCTACTTTCATGCGTATATGTATATACATAACATACATACGCATGCACATAAGTGAACTTTTAGTTGCGTACATATACATATATTCTTGCATGTACATAGGGACATCTATTGACTTTAAGTTTCTTTATGAAAATTTGTGTCAAAAATACTGTGAAACTTTTACTTGTGTCTTGCAAACAACATAGTTTTTTGTTTCCTTTACTATTTCACACATCATCGTTGAGATCGTCTTACAAGAATATGCTATGATTTCCTGAAATTGTTTATTGATTTATGAAACGAAAAATTTAAGTTATAACCTACGATTAAAGTCAATGTTAAATCTTTGAATCTGCGATTTACTGTAAAATCCTTACAGTCTTTGATCAAACGAAAAACATGTCATCCTTTGTTGAGAAACTTTTCTCCAAGATTGAATTGACTGAATAAAATGTAATAATAATGTAAACGAAGGACTCAACTATGCGAATACTTTTAAAAAGACAAACATAAATACCCATATATATGCATGTATATATTATATATATATATATATATATATATATATATTCATCTATACTTATGCTCGTATATATATATATATATATATATATCGTTTTATATGTCAAAATTTTGTCTTGTTTGTAGTTCTTGTTGCAAATGTTGCTGTTGTTGTTGTTGTTGTTGTTGTTGATAACACAAATCTAATTTGAATTTTCATTTTATTGCTTCTCGCTTGATGAAATTTTTATGGTCAACAATACAACACAATTGTATATCGTCTAAAAACTTCGTTTATCAACTGTCTTGTTGTATTTGCTTTTATTCATATACGTTTATCTGAAGCAAGTGTGTGTGTGTGTGTGTGTGTGTGTGTGTGTGTGTGTGTGTGTGTGTGTGTGTGTGTGTGTGTGTGTGTGTGTGTGTGTATGTGTGTGCTTGTGTGTGCGTGTATGTGTGTGCTTGTGTGTGTGTGTGTGGTTGTGTGTGTGCTTGTGTGTGTGTGTGTGCGTACAAGCGTTACTGTGTGTGCGTCCATGTGTATAGGTGTATATATATATGCTTGTGCACTTGTGTACTTGTGTGCGTTCTTGTAAGTGTAACTTGAAGTGTATATGTGTTCGTATATCATATCATCCGACATTGTCATTTATTTGAGCAAACAAACTCATAGGAAATATAAATGAAAGTGCGGTTATGGAAAGTAAGTAACAAATAAGAAAACTATCTAAGCTTTAGGGTGAATCTTGGACACTCAACATTCAAGTATGTGCGTTAAGTCAAATTTTATTTCTTTCTACCACAAATCTTCAAATAACTCTGACGAACACTTAATTCCTAATGTTTTGAATTGAAAAAAAAACTGTATTTTTCTATATACAATCAAGAAAATATGAATTAAAAATTACTTCAGTTTTTAAGTATTTGCAAGTCTTATATAATTATATTATATCTTTTTTATCTTGTATTTTCTTCGAAAACTGAGATAATCCGAAAATTTTTCCTTCTGATCCCCAAAAAAATTCTTCTTAATATATTATAATACCAATCACTTTGGTTACGAAAAACGGTACAAAACAAATTCGTATATCACTTGACTTTAATATGATGAAAGTGTTTGTGTATGCCTGTAGTTCAGATAGTCTTTTTCGAATTCAATTACCGAGAAATGTGACAAAATTGAAAAACTTGTCCTTTACGTAATGATCTTTACTTGCTTTTATATTTGCCTCGAAATGCATGCAAATATGAAGAATTTTTTTTTTTTATTTATTATACGTATATAATGTATCCGTAATACAGTCAAAGACGTAAGTGTACAGACACCCGCGGGGCTCTCGATATTATGGGCGACGAGAAGAGTTAAAATAAAAACAATCTCTTAAGTCAATTTAAGAGATAACGATATTCGATTTTACCACGTTATTCAGCAGCTAAAGAGAGCATATTTTTAACAATTTTTTTTTGTTTTTGGTATGGAAGAAGAAGCATTGAAACAGTAATATTCTACAAGGCTATTACATATAAACATAAATATTACAAAAAAAGAAAATAAGTAAGAAAAATATATTAGGTGATGCCCGAATGAATCTCTTACACCCATCACAGTGATCTTAAAAAAAAAAAAGGAAAAGAAATAAATCTTCATGTTCTATAACACTCGGGAGGCGCGGTTGATTTATTCTTTTTTCTAATTAAACGTGCATCTGGATTACTTCTGGTATATTCCTAATCTTAGGTCAATTTTTTCGTGTTACCGGAAGCTTTTGTTGCATTTAGAAATCTCCGCAATAATTTTTACTTTCAATAGCTTCTCTGATGTGCGAAGCAACACGATGACATGGTACCGTGGTTGGTTCTGAAACTGAATTGATGATTAGGAATAAAAGGTTTCCGCTCTAGAGTTGGCAGTAGTTGTCGCAGCTTAAAACATTCTTTGGCTTATTAGCTTTAGCCAATACAATTATTTCTGCGAAATTTCCATTGAACTAGAAAGCTATCTAATTTTACGATATCGGTAAAAATGTATGTTAAGAAGATGATAAGCTAACACATAGTAAAGATTTAATAGTTATGCCACTTATGTCATCCTAGTCAGAAGATTTCTTAACGTTTACTTGGCTCACCTCTGTTTTGACTTCGCCAATTGACACACGTTTGGTGGGTCAATCCGTGAGACATGGGCTGTCTCAAAATTTCAATATCCCTTCTGTGTATAAAGTTCCACATAGGTTATTAGGCTGAAAACTTTCTCTTAGATAATAAACACAAATTTCCGCTTCCTCTATATCATTTCTACGCCAATTTCTTGGTCGTTCGTGAAGATGAAGAGAGCGATCAACGTCAACCTTCACGGAAAATAACCTTCTATAAGGAAGATTAGATCACTCAACGCAATCATCCTTGCAGAATGCTGTGGCATTACCGATTCATTGACTTACTTCGCCTTACTCACTTATTAATCACTTATGGTAAGTTTACACTTTCTTATATTTCCACATAATGTAAGTCTAGCTATAACCTAGTTAGGATAACCTACTTTAGTTGTAATCCCCATTAAATGTAACTTAACCTAGTTTAAAACTACTATTTTGCTTAGGTTAGCATAATAATTTATTATATAAGATACTGACCACAGTCCAGTTAAGTCACAATTAAAGTCGGAATTAAAGTCAGAACTAAAGTGAGAATTAAAGTCGGAATTAAAGTCAGAACAAAAGTGATCAAACAAGATATTTATAATAAACGTTAATTTATCGGAATCGTTATTATGTTTTCACTACAATGCTTTTAAGAACAAGTCGCGCCGATCAATACTCTTATAGGCAGCATCTGCGAACTTGAAAAGGAGATACGGTCCTCGCAGCAGACTTTATGCCCCCAAAAACTTTATAGGTTTCACATTTCGTACTTTCGTCTTTATGGGGAATTAAATCAGCTTTTCCATGCTTTCGACGTAAACGCATATGTTAGCTACATTGACAAGATTTGGATTTGAGACAGTAAATAATAAATCAAAATGTTGCTGTAGTCGGAAGTCGTAGTCTGAATTTTAGAAAGCCTAAAAAAATGTAAAAACCTTCCTAAAATCATTTAAAATATTCTAACACAGTTCGTAGGACGATTGATTGCGCAACAGCTTCACTTTATCCATATTTAAGGATTTTTAGCTAAAAACTGAGAACCGCGATACGGTAAGCGTAACGTGCTACTTACCTGACACCTGGCTCCCTATTGCTTTTCGTTGCTGTTTGTATAGGTAATAAAAATAATCCGTTTGAAAAAGAAAAATATATACATATATGCTAAACTCAAGCTATATATATATGTGTACCATGTATACCAAACTCTTTTTACACGGTATTTTTTTAGACGAAAACATGGGTTTCTAATGACAGCAAATACAATTTGTTTACATGAATTTTTTCTTCTAACACGACTTCAACAAAAATTTTTTTTTGTTTTTTAATTCTAATTTTGACGATGTCCCACAAAACTTATACGTAGAGCAAGAGAAGAACGTGAAATTCAGCTATTAATGGCTGATTTAAATCGCGAAGGTTTGAAATGTGGAGCAACATATTCTTATATAATAGTACTTTTGGTCCAGTCAAAGCGTGTTTTTATTCCTTATTTCAATTAAAATTTTTATATTTTATACTTATGGATTGAATTTTCTCTGGACACTAATAGTAAATTTTTTTGTTCGTCCTATAAGTATGTAATATGGATTCCATTATTACTTTTTTTGCACGATTTTCTACGAAAATGTTTGCGCTTCTTTCGTCTTAAATGATTTCTTAAAGTTATGGAACATATTAGCAAATTTACCGTATGTCGCATGTACTTTTTATGCGAATTTTTTTGCACGTATTTCTAAGGAACACCGTTACCGTGTAAAAAAAGATTTGCGTGCTCATATAGTTTTGTAAAATCTCAAATAAACAACATTGCCTGTCCATCAAAATTTACATTCGTCTCTGTTTCGTTAAGTAAAGCTTCATGCTGTTGCTTACAAGAATGCAAAGGTTGTTAAAATGTCTTGTACGAAATATTTGAGAAGAATTCCTACATTAAAAAGTTATTTGAAATAAAAATTAATTTTATATCGTTAAGCTGCATTACGTTTAAACCAAAACTTGAAACTTTATAAGGCCGCACAATAGGAAATTTATTCATGCCGAAATTGCTTAATAGAAAAAAAAAATAAAAAAAAAAAAAGATTGAACAGGAACTTCTACAGTACTGGTGTACAAAGAAAAAAAATTTTTTCTCTTTTGTTGTTTGTTGGTAGCGGGCATTTGCCGTGTGTGTCATAAAAAACTTTTCGATTGTATTTGGCGATATTTTTGAAAAAGTTATGAGAGATTTGTTGTTTGAAGTTTTACTTTGAAAAATTTTTCTTGGCCGTCAAAACGTAAGTCAAAGAATGCTTTTAAGCGATTTTAAGTTTACAGCCTCCTAACACATCTATCACTAATGAACTTGTGGAAACAACTAAAGATGTTGTGCTTACAAGAATCACTTCTAGAGACAGATTGATAACGAAGAGAGAATTTTTTTTTGCGGCTTACACTTATCTTTTGACCATCAAACGGATGGAAGGAAATTTTTGTAGTGAAACCGATGAAGAAAATCTGCGAGATTTGCGTATGCGAAACAATGGTGGAAGCTTTTGGACTTCTCTTAGTATTCAAATAGAGTAAAATTTGATTTGTATGTGTTTTTTGAAGTATTTATGCGGCCAGATGATCAAGAAGGGAATTTTTTTTCAATTTAGTCATTACTGAAATCCTTAACAATAGTTAAAGAAAGACTGCAGCATTGAAGTGAGAAAAGAACACTTTTCGTTGTCTTGACTATATTTTCTATCCTCGAGACCATACTTGAGGTAAAGGTTAGTCTTACAGATATCTGTGGATGTTTAACGTCTGCACCTGACATGAGTCTTAATCAGACGGGTTGCCTACAACCATCGGCAATCGA
>KK499929.1:317872-328976 GCA_000688715.1 Glossina pallidipes | reverse complement strand
TTATTTTGAAAAGTCATTAGATGAAACAATGCATTAAGCGAGATGGTGTGGGGTATAGGGTCTCACTATAATCTTATAAGTACTTATTATCTGAAGAATCTGATATTTCATCTTCAAAGACCTAACGTAATAAAAAAACCAAGTAGATTACGAGTTCAAATTCTCGCGGTATCCAGTAATATCCGCTCTGCCTCTTCTTCTCTTGCTAAGTAACTTTTTTTCCCAAAATTACGATTATTTACTTAAAATATTATTTTTTTTTTTTATTTACAATAATTAAAAAATTATAAATCTTTTTTCAAATACATTTATAAAACCTTAGTATGCCTTATAAGCAATTTTCTCTTTTATCTTTTGCTTACCATGTTATTCTTGTAGTTAACATACAAGACATAAAGAAAAAAAAAAAGAGAAAAATGACGAAAAAACACTCACCATTTATAACATTTAGTGTTACAGTCACACTGGGGCTATTTGACGGACTACACGTGTAATTGCCGGTATCACGTTTTTTCGCTGATTCAATGATTAATGAACCGATCTGTTGTTGTTATGGTTGTTATTTACCATATTTGATGCCAGCAGAGTTGAGTATAAAAAGACAAGCATGTGTGAATGAGAAAAACAAAGAGATAAAAAATCATAAATTTAATATAAAATCATTGAATATTTTTTTTTTTTTGAGTTAATACAAAATATGATATGATCTGAAATCAATTAAGTACAGCATGCTCGCAGACACTATGAGAACTATTTTTTTCCTGCTATCACTTGTCATGCAGGGTACATTAGATTTGTGCGGATTTATGTTACGCTCACCATCTTTTATTATATCGATCGATTTAGTGTTGTCTGTCCGTCTGTCCATCTTGTATTTTTGTGCTGAACTTACATGTCGTAATTTTTGAGATATTTTGATGAAATTTTGTAGGGCGAACGCTATTGAAAATGGTTCGGATCGGACTACTTTCTCGATCACATCACATATAACGCCTTATTGTAAAAAATCGTTATTTAAATAACTGCAGATTGGTTTAGGGTATTTAATAGTGGCTCGTAACCGATAAAAATGTTTAATGTGTGGCACTGAGATCTTCGCCAACGTAGGTAGAGCGGCGAACGTCACCATTCCCTATGAACGTCCTTACGCGAATACTGATCTATAAACTCTACAGGGCGATCATGTAAGTGTCTTCGTTATAATGTCCTTGTTTTTTTTTTCACATTCCCACGAATATTGACTTTTGCGATCAGGATTGTTTAAAAAATCGTATAAATTAAATCGTATTAAATTAAATTATTAAGTAATCATTCACATGAGTAACCGAGTAAGTAAGATTCGCGACTCCAATCCATTCAAAATCTTGTTTGTCTGATGTCTGTCAACCTGTAGGCTACCATTTTTCAGGTACTCGCACGAAATTTGGCATACTGACGAGTCTTGATTCACGGACGATTGAAAATGGATTGGATCGGAATATTTTTGCGGCCACTCGCTGTATAACGCTTAATTAAAAAGGTCTTTAGATATGGGAAGAAATTGTAATTTTTAATTTTTCTCGAGAGTAATCTATATAGAAACAGTATCCCGGCTCAAAGAATGAATGTGGAAAATTTGGAAGGGAGGGGATCATTTTTTGCGTGGTCTTCCTATATGCTGAGGTGTTGTTGCTTCGCAAAGAATATTTAATATGTACTGCATAACGATGATGTTTTAGTTTGTTGTCATTTTACGAAAAAATTCCCTGTTGAAAGTCTGGATCAAGTAGATCTATTTTTTTGAAAAACCATCTGATACACGGGCTCCCACGAGAAGTAAGCTTTCATATGACAATGAAGTCTAATTTTTAGTTCTTTGGGAAAAAAAAATGGATTTCTGCTACGGATGGAATACGTCCGTTCACGTCCTTCCCATACCTTTTCATTTTTTATGGAACTAATGGGATAATTGTATTAAGTGAAGTGGCATGTAGGATTTTTAATGCTCAGCTTTGCCGAACTATTTTTTATTTTTACTTATTTAAATTGCATTTCTATTTTGTTTGTAAACATTTTTGGGTTTTCACGGAAAAAGACTTTAATATCAAAATTATAACTAATTTTAACACTTTTTTGCTGTTCTCTTAAGTGTCATGGTGTGGTAAGTGAAGTAAGAAATGTAAAGTAATCTGTTTATTATATCCTGTGTTAGTTAACCAACCGGTTTTCTGCAGTTAAACAGCCGAGGGAAAAATTTCCATCAAAATTTTATATTCGGTATCTCAATTTCATACCTATTTGCTGGAATATTTCAAGCTACTTTTTGACTTCAACTTTTAATTGGTCTTTAAAAGTACTGTTAGTGCTGAATGTTAGGTAAATAATCTACTGGATGTAAGAAATCTGGATTTCTTATATCTCAAGTTAAAGGAAGTTAATGTTATATCCTTGTTGTTATTTGAAAAAGATATTTATTGACTTTGCTTTTATCATTTTTTTTTTTTGTGTTGCGTTATACAAAGAGTAGAAAATTTATTTCATTTATTTCATTCTTCTATTTTTTGCTTGTATTGTGCTTGCATTGGCAAGTTGGTCCGCTTTGCCAAATCTTGCCTGTAAGTTATCAAATGTGTGCAGTAATGGAAGCAAGTGCGTGTAACACTGTTGGCAGTCTTGAAACTCAACTTTGCTTTGGATTAAATACTTCCACGATAGTCCATTTAGCCCTTTTAGCGCGATAAAGCACATATACTCGGCAATGGAAGGGTTGCCATCTATTCGGTCTGGAATTGTCTTGCTCACAAGCATGGAGGCATCTTGAAGTGATCGTTTGTCGATCAATTTTAAAAAAGAATATTAATAACGTCCTCACGTCCTTACGTCCTAAAACTAATAACGGCCTTATGTTAGATTTAGATCTAGAAATTATTGTTAATTTCTTAAATCTTAAATCCTCACATCAAACTTGAAGTACGTTTTCGTAAATGTCCAACTCGCAGTTTATTGGGAAGGCGCTTTAGATACACATGATCTTCCGATTGCTTAATTATCTTGCTGGAGGTGTTGTCAACTTGTTTAAGAAATATCTTCGACTTGCCAGCCACAATATATATGATCGATATATCAAGTGAATGGATTTTTATTGCATTTTCCAAAGAAGTATCACAAATGACTGAGTGATGGATATTAAAAAAAGAAACTTGAGAAAAGCTGAAAACAATATCTTTCATACTACATTGGGAGACGAGGATGACATGTGCACATATGAGAGTAGATTTGCTTAACGCATAATGTAACGCGTAATGTGGTATATTTGTTGCCCTCTATACACTAATTGTTTACCGAATCGATTCAATTTTGGTATAGAACTATTGCTATCACCCCCCATACCTGTGCAAATGATGCCCAGTTTTTCGTTTAGGGAAAAAAGCAATTACGTGAATCGTGACTAAAAAACATTTATTTGTCTGCAAATTTTAGGAAAGTGCAGCCAAGTTAGAAATGATAATTCTATAAAGTTTTTTTTCGAATCCTTTACCCGAACTATATACCGAGTGCGATAAAACACTACTATCAGTATTTACGTGCCGATTAAAATACTCGGACGGATGTGAAGAGATAAATTTATTTCTTATTAATCGGGCTAGATAAAGCCGGATATGCTTCTTCTATAATTTGCTGAAATTTTTGATTTCATTGGACAAACTATAGAAACCTGCTAACTAATGTTTATCCACTCGTAAGAATTGCGTCAGAGTTCGCCTGCTAACTAATGTTTATCCACTCGTAAGAAGTGCGTCAAAGTTCGCGAGCTTAGAGCTCAGTACGATAAGGCATACGGCAGGCGAGTGTTCGGAGTGATAAAAGCATAACATTTATCGATCCAGCATCCATTAGTTCACGGACCAATTTTTCTCGTCCCTCCTTTTTTACTTTTTACTGATCATTACCGGCTTACCCGTATAGATGACATCCCCTGACTGATTTATCTATGCATACATGCACTTATTAATCGATTTATGCTTTCTCGAATTCGTAAATCTTGAGAAAGAGAACTGCACACGATCTGCACTTCAAAGTCTGCTATTTGTTTTGCTTTCCTATCATAATTTTGTAAACAATTATGACTTTTGTTGTATGAACAAAATAATTTATTTTGCGTAAATGGTTTCTAATGTTCGCCTTAAGCTGGATTTAATTTTTCATTTTTTTTTTTCTTCACTGCTTATATGGTCTGCTACGGCGGTTATCCTGTTTCAAGCGTTATACTTGTAAACAATTTACCCTTGGATGAGTTTGAGGAGGATAAGAAAGACTTTGGAAAAAATGTAATATTTTAATTTTTTAAATTGCTCTGTTGTTACCGCGCTTGTTACTGTCGTTGTTGTTGTTGTTGTTGTTGTTGGCGTCGTTTATGTGTAAACTTCCCCAAAACAAAAAACAAAAAAAAAAGAAGAAAGGCAATATGCTTGACATATTTCGGTTGAATGTTTGTGGTCACGAGTGGTAATTAAATGTTGAAAAGTTATAAAATGAAAAAAAAAATGAAAAAATAAAAAAATGTTAAAAAAATTAAAACTTTCTTTGTTGAGAGAATAATAAGCGCAAAAATTTTCAAATTAAAATATAATGCTTTCGGCCATTTGCGACCTTCACATTGCTTACTGTGTGTTACAATGCAAATTTCATTAAAATAAATTTTAAAGTAAATTCGTTTACCGTACTATGAGCGTCACTTTCAAATTCGGATATATTGCGGTCAAGTGTAGTTTTGTGACGCTTAGAATCAGCTGCCAATTGGTCGATGCCATGATACCACATAATAAACGTGGGCGGCTCTAAAGCACCCCGTACTATACAGCGTAAAATTACAGTGCTGCCAGCTTTAACATAACGATCGGGATCACCGAGAATTTCAGTACGAGGAACTGCAAAGAGAATTATAAACAAAAAATTATTTCAAGCAATTTAAAGCTCGAAGTAAAATAAAATCAATAAATTTTTGTCGTATGATAGCAAAAAGAAATTAAAAGTTTTATTAACCTTATCTAGGTTATGTTGTGCGGAAAATCTTCCGCATGTGCGCTTTTATACAAATTGTAAATTTTATCGCATTAAGATAACAGCCAGGGTGTTGTTTATTCGCTTTTGTCAGAAGAGTGTTTTACCAGAGCGAGAAATTTTAATGAAATATTGGTTAAGGCCATCTTTTCTTTCTTAATAAAGTTAATAAAGTTAATAAAGTTCTATATGGAGGCACATTTTCTTACTGCAGTTCGGCCATTGAAATCCGAAATGCAGCCATATGTGTTTGTACAATAGATTATAGCATATATGCATACACTATAAACTATATATGCACATATATAGTATATATATATATTAACCACATATATTACATATCTATATACATATATATATGTATATATATATACATATTTACATTGGGCATCCCAGCGAATTTTCGATTGTTAATTTGCTAAATAACAGAAGAAGTATATATATGTGAAATGTAGACTCTGTAGTGACAAGAGTTTTGCGTAGGTCCCTGCCTATGTGGCTTAAACCTACGTTGCCGATGACACACAGGCTAATTTAGCACAATCCACGCCCCCCCCCCGTGAGTTGGACAATCCCTATAACCCAAACTACACTGAAGTCCAAAGTGTTTATTGTGTATGGCTCAATAAATCCACTCTGGTAGGTGGTGAGGCCTATCCTTACGTCGGTTATTCCGCTAGGAAATGTGAAAACCACAGCCACCACGAATACTCCCCGAAGGGCCGCACCCAAGCAGTCAGGGGTCGCACATTGATTAACTGCTGCTGACAGAAGGGGTTTTCCATGCTTTCACCTAGGTGTGTGAACCCACCCTGGTTTCCACACAAGCTAGTTGCAGTACATCAATGTTACATCTATGCACCTTCCAACGTACTTTAATGGCACATTTTAGGCAAAAGGGTTAAAAAACCTTCCGCCAAATCCCTTTTATATCTTTTTATTTACAATTTGGTCGAACCCGTATCGAGATCCACCTTTCATATTATATAATGAACGTTCCAGCTTACTTTAATGGTGCATTGATTCAAATTTCCGTGTAGCTTAAACTTAGACTACAAGTTGACAGTGAATAGCTGATAATGAACAGATATCTCTGTGTGTTTGACGTCTTCACCTGACATGAAGTCTTAATCAGACGGGTTGCCTACAACCATCGGCAATCGAATTAAGTTGATTGACGACCTCTCAGGGAGAAAGGGAATCCCCATTGAAGGAGGCCTCTCTACCCTGAAGTACCGCAATAGAAGATGGGTGTGATAATGAACACCTGACAGTGAACGATTGGCAGTGAACAGCTGACAATAAACAGTTGATAATGAACAGCTGACAGTGAATAGCTGACAATGAACAGCTGACAATGAACAGCTGACAGTTGACAGCGAAAAGCTGACAGTGAAGATTTCAAAAAAAAAACGAACTAATGAACGTTGCAGAAAAACAAGGAGAAGCAAACGCAACCGGACGTCGTCGAATTAAGTTGTAAAGATGATACAAGGATAATAGTTAAAGTGTGCATAGTCGCTTTTGTCAGAATGGTGCTCTACCACAGCGAGCGGTTATACTTAAGTGCTTAGTAAAGTCCAATTTTTCTTGGTAAAGTTACAATTGGAGGAATAGTTCGTTGCTGCAAATCGATCATTAGAATCTGAGATGCAGCTACATATATGCAGCTATATAGTATATATATATATATATAAATATATATAGTATATATATACAAAACATAGAATCTTAAATGAATAGTACGCAGCGAACAGCTGACGTTGAAGAACTGACAACTGAATAGTTGACAGTGAACAGCTGACAATGAACAGGTGACAGTTGACAGCGAAAAGCTGACAGTGAACATTTCAAAGACAACGAACGAATGAACGTGACAGAAAAGCAAAGAGAAGCAAACGCTACGGTTAAGTGGATGTGGTCGAATCAAGTTGTAAAGTCATGCAATCGGGCATCTATACTTACCTTAAACGTTTTCTTATTTTTATTATGAGTATTTATTTAATTTTTCTTGCAATCGAATTAGTCTTTGATAAATGTCAGTATTTAATATTTTTATCTTACACTTAAATAATAATAAGAGCTATGTAATGAGTCTTTGTATACGCATGTGGACAGAGAAAAAAGGTACGAGATAAATTTTTCAATTCCATGTTCCACAGCAAGTAGGGAAAGATGGCTTACACAAAGCCCGCAAAACGTTTTTACATGGGGCGACATGGTTCGAAGTTAATTCGGGGAATCTCACGTGAACTAGTTCTTGCAGCAAGCAGTTAAAGGCTTCTATTTAAATTTCGTAGCTTTTCTATGTGGACAGTGTAATAAATTAATGCTCTTTGAAGTTGTGATACGTAAACTATTTCGTCTTGTTATGCTGCACAAGTACATTGTAAAGATTGTAGATCGAATTTCTTGAGAAGAAAATGCAAGAAATAATAATATTAGATGGGCCCGGCACAAGAAGCAAGATGGCCACTTTGTTAGCTTCGAAATCAGACAAAAATGTTCAAACTTATTGCCGCATCACTAGTTCGATCACAAAACTCTATCACGGTCACTTCAAACATCCCAAAAAAGTATTGCCGGAAGCGAAGTAATTAAACAAACTAATGAATGATGAGGAATTGATGTATATACATAATGTATATATATAATAGCAACACAAGTGCCCTGCAAATAAACGGGAATGCCGAAAATTCTGCTAAGAAAGTTTCCAAGCTGCTGCCTGACGAACTAAGGGAGAAAAGTGTTAAAGACGCCCTATGGGTCAAGCGCATCGGCAAATGTAATAACTATCGGTGAGGCTCGGGTGTACTGCGATCCTCCACAAACTCAATATTGATTGATTGAAAAGCGAATAGTGGCTTTTTGATCGGTCACCACCACAAATGAAACAAAAATGAACTATTTATGGTTCTGTAGTAAAGATGCACGCTCATGTTGGTAAAGGTGGACTTGTAATTTTGAACGAGCAAAGCCAGTATTAACTTTTGCAAAAAAAAAAAAAACAGAACAATTCGAGCTAATAACATGATCCGGTCTGTACACGTACATAATGTGATATATCAAATCTTTCATAGCTTTATAATAACCATGTTTCTGTAGCTTTTTCCAGATAATCAAATACACTTTCATATTTATTGATATAAAAACGTTGTACGTTGTTGCCGTTTTTTAATTACTGAAAAAGTCTGTTCGACTTTTTAATGCAAGCATGAAATCAATGCAATAAAATTCAAGGCCTACTTATCTTTCCTCTTTCCATAGCATAAAATATCTTCCTTAAAAATTACTAGGAACGTCCACCACGCATTGCCCCCTTTTTTTCATATACATATATATATATATATACTTATTGTTATGTTGTACTGGCGCTCATTTTTAATTCAGTTTCAATTTTAAATTGAAAACCTGTGCGATTTAATTCAATTATTTATTCACTGTAATTATATTGTAAAAAAAGAAAAAAAAAAAAAAAACGGAACCATATAATAAAAACAACAATTCAAGATAAAAAGCAGAAAACAGAATGCAACTGAATTGCGTGATTGCATTTACGCACCCAAATATGTTCTTTGGATTGCAAGCTACAGTACTTTCCCGATAGAAGAAGTGCATATGATCTCAAGTCTCCTTTCAAACCCAATTTATAGTCAATCGAACTAATGCCTTTGCACTACCGGGATAAATCAAAAATCAATGCACTCGGCTTTGAAGCAGAATAATAATATCATATCACTCAATAAGTCTCCGGTCTGACGCATATCGAATTTTTAGCATCTACATGACACTTGCAAGCTATTTTCATAATTTTGGGCATAGCGATTAGCCCAACACAATCGCCCTTAAATTGACTTCAAATGGCCTTGGAAAATATTTCGACTCATTACCTAATCAATATGTGGTCCAAAGTGCAAATTACAATTTTTCGTTCGTGGACGAAGTCCTTTTATTTTCAATTTGAATTACTGAACATTTGTAAATGTATTTTACATCAATTTTTTCATAAAAATGGGCGGAGCTTGCAATTTTTAGCTTCAATTTTTATCTTGGTGATAATCGAGCCATTTTCAATGGTGTTCGTCCTTGGGCCAAAACACGCCAATCTACCATTTATGAAAAATTGCGGCCTGTAGGTTGAAAATAAGAATACAAGACAGAGAGACGGACAGACAAGTTTAAATGGATTCAGTAAGTGAAAAGGTCGATTTATCTCAAGTCTTTCTCTTTGTTGGCAAATTCGCATAGGCTTAATATTCTCTTATATCACAGTGGAGTACAGTATTCTCATTGATTTTTTGAGGACAAATTCGTGGTGAGACGAAGCTGCCACTTTGGCAAGGTACGTAAGTGAAACGTCAAACAAAAGGATCCAAAATGCAAAGCTGCGTTTTCATGCCTTTCGTTGATCTAATGTTCACGTCTCCAGCGAAAAACTGATTTGATTCTTCGCTTTTCAGTCATTCTAAGGAACATAGGAACATAGGTGAAGGGTGAACATAGATATTAAATAATGCTGTAACTATGTGAACAGTGCACGAACGGATTGTAAGATTTAAATGAGGGGAGTTTCATGTCACCGAGTAAGTTTTAAATGAGGGGAGTTTCATGTCCCCGGGAATTGATTAGTGGCTTGACGGCTATTTAATCAAAATCGGTTGGAAGTACATTTTGCTAATATGAGACTGCGTAGACTTTTCAAATGAAAAATGTTTCCATTTATGAATCAGACAGACACCCTTGTCGAACTCCTTTATGTTTGGGGATCTCCTTGCTACGGTTTTGATTACTAACAAAATTTCATATCCATTTACTCCACAAATTTGACTTCAATTTTTCCCAACAAGCAAACAATTTCAGTAATTTATTCCGCATTCCACGCTACGCTCTGACGTATACCTCAATGTGCGCGAATGTATGTACGATTGTGCGGATTTGTTTACAATAAATTGATTTAGAAAATTTATTCTTCAAAAAGCACTTACGTTACATAAAAACAATTATTGGCGTTACCGAGTTAAGTGTCTTGTCTTACCGCCTTGCGCGCTATAATTCTTTTCTGCATTAGCATAAATTCATTTGCATTCTTTATAGCAATATGCAAAACAAAGAAAAAGAAAAGGCCAACGAAATTTTAAAGTGCTTCCTTATTCAAAGTGAAAAGTGTTAATAGTTGTTAGGATTTTCCAAACTTAACAACTACCCAAAATTGCAAAAAGGAGAAGGAGGAGCAGGATTCTTAAAGAAGAAAATTTTCTTATTCATGTCGCAAGTAAAAGAGTCTTTTCGAAGCGGTTAAAAAACGTATTCCCCAAAATTTATTTCACTGTTCGCAAAGCAAGATTCACTGCCAGTGTACGGGCGATATGCCGTAAGTTGGAATTTTTTTTCGAAACGGTTTAAGAACTTGCTTCTCTATCGTAATCCTAATTGCAGTTATGTCAGCTATTGATCGATCAGACTTTAAATCATTTCAGTAAAATTTAGTTTGTCAAACATATATTTATCGCTTGGAAGTAACGCTAATCGAATCAAGGTTTTATAGAATGTGGTAATGAACTTGAGATGAACTCATACTATAGTACAATTGCAGATTTTAGGCGCTAAACTCTAAAGATAGGACTTAACACCAACCGACCGAAATCAAATCCTCAACCGATCTAGACTTGTATTTATTGGGAGAACCCATAGAAGGACCGAAAATAATAGAACGAAAGGAAAATTAAAGGAAGTTTTTACTCTGTTATAGAAAATAAACATAACCTCAAAATTTTGTTACGAAAGAATTTTAAATTACAGCATTAAAGAGATTGGAAATTTTTGGCACTTGCTTATGTTGACCATAGAGATCCCACGAACTTAACTGGACCGTAATTTCAGGCAAAAGAAGATTTTTATCGATTATAAAAAACGAACATAACCTCCATATGTACTAATGAAAATGTTCATATTTCAACTGCTATTTGTCGATCTTAGCGACTGAACATAATCTTCTCCAAAGATCGGACAAAATGTAATTCAAATCGAGACTTTAATCGATCTATGCGGGTATTCTAGTGAATCA
>KK499929.1:286573-299005 GCA_000688715.1 Glossina pallidipes | reverse complement strand
TATATATATATATATATATATATATATATATATATATATATACATATATATACATTATATATATATATATATGTATACATATATATACATATACATTATATATATATATGTATGTATATATATATATACTTTAGGTAAATGAACTGCCCCATCTGGACAAACATACGTTACTGTTTATAATGCTTATATGCAATGAATATATATATACATATATCCCCATGTGCATATGTCTATGCTTATGAATGCATTGGTAAATTCTATAGATATTACTGCACTCAAGGCATATTAATTGAACGGTCAGCTGCGGTTTTTCTATTCAAATTGTTATTATTTTAGTTTATTAAAAACTTGTTGATTCTCTCATTTGAATTATTTGCTACTGCTTTACATTTTGCTAATAGCATTTTTGCTTTACACTTTATTAGATGGACGATATTCAATACGCATTTCCTGCTTCTCCCGACTTGTGTGTCATTGCACCCAATAATTAAGGTAAGTTCATAACTTCACAATAGTTTATGCATTTGTTTTGTATTTAGATGCATGCACCTAATGCTTCTTATGCGAGTTTTTTTTTCTATAACTAAGCGATAATGTGGTATATATGTGGTGTGAGGGTGAAAAAAAAATTACATATTAAATGTTTCGCTACATTGGAATCCATATGGAATTTTTCACAGGTTTAGTGCAAGGAAAACTATTTCACATATATTTGTAGTGTTGGGATTATTCGCCTAGAGATTTGAGGAAGAATTGGTTTCATAGAAGAACAGTGAGCTTGCAAGCTGTGCTATTTGACTATATTCATATTTACTGTTGCTTTTTAACACAAGGTACAATTTTTTCTAAGGATATCTACCGATCACATGTCTGTGTGTCCGTCTGTGATAAACATTCTCATTGAGTATATTTATCTTTACTGTTGCTTTATAACGCAAGGATGAATTTTTTCCAAGGATATCTACCGATCACATGTCTGTGTGTCCGTCTGTAGTAAACATTCTCATTGAATATGTTCATCTTTACTGTTGCTTTATAACGCATGGTTCAAATTTTTCCAAGGGTATCTGATAAAAGAAAATCCTATTACCCATAAAAAGTGTCAACACTTAAACGACGCCTGTCAAAATTTCTTGTGCATATCTATCTGCCCGTCTGAATGAAACATTCTCCTGATGGCGAAAGTGAAGATTGCGGCTTTAAATTTGACAACATTTTTTGAAGTTCTTGCCTACAGCTTGATACTGCAAATGTGCCAGTGTAGATCAAAGCGCACGCTTACAGTGCAACATAATATGAGGACACCTATTTTTCAAAGTAAAAAAAAACAAGGAAAAACACTATATTGCTACGCGACCTACTGTTATTATTTTTATTAATATCATACAGTTGCTCATACAATGACTTTTTAAAATGAGTGTTTATATGAGGCGTGGTCGAAAAAGTGGTTCGATTCGCACTCTTTTCAATATCGCTCGCCCCTGGTCCAAACCATGTCATTATACCCACAAACATCTCAATAACTGTAGTCCGTAGGTTGAATACAAAGAATCAAGACGGACAGAGAAGTGATACTGAAGCGATCGAAATTTAATCAAATTATCTTAAAAATTGTTATCTCTGGGCTGAATACAAGAAAATAAAACGGGCTGGGGAGTAAGTAAACTTAAATCGATGCAGAAAGCGATTTTAAATCAATCGTGGGCCTATCTCAAGTCCTTCTGAGTGTGGCTTACACCCACACAAACTTAATTTATTCTTGTCTCACACGCGGTGTAGCGTAATAAGGGCAATGAAAATTTCAACCTATAACCTCTGGTCTGCCTTTACTTGTACAAAAATTGGGAAAATTACCCAGGCCTACATAATATTATCGAAAATTCTTCTTTTTTTTTGCTGATGGTTGTAAAATTCTGAGAGTAGGTTGGCACAGCGATATCATAATCCCTTCTTAGCTTGTGTTATTTCATCAAAGGGTCAACAAGACATTTGGACTTTGTTGCCATATGAAGACTTTGTTCATTGACGTCGCTACAATTCTTGTATTAGAGCAAATCGATGTGGACCGAATACAGTAAACAAGCAAGTTTAAGGGGTTTATTCTAGCGTCGTGACTAGTCATTAATCACAAATGAAATCAATGTATGTTCTTGGTACAGTCGCTTTGATTTTATAGCAATGTCGATATTCCGAAGGAATAGTCAGACATAAGAAAACACTATAATGTTACGTTTTATTATAAAATATTGTGACGATAATAAAGGATGAGACTCGTGATGTTGCTCAGAATACGGCTATAAATGGCAAACGTTATTCTGGAACAATTTTCACCACAAAATTTTTTATGGCTGGAACACAAACATCGATGGGCAGACTGGTCAGGTGTTTCTTTGCTCGGTAAATGTCCCAGGATATCCCACATCTTCCTGCCTTTAAAAATTTGTTAAGCTAAGACCTCGTTTGGGAACTGATCGAAAAAATAGTCTGATTCAAAACATTTTCAATAACGTTTGTCCTTGCGTCAGAACACATGAGCGCACAAGATTTCATGGAAATAGCTTAAAAATGGGGAGAAAAAAGGACGGGCAGATGGACAGACGTTTCGGAATGAACGCTATAATGAAACTTGGATCCAACTCTGGTTTTTGCACATAATATACCTTTTTACCACATATACCACTGTAGTATATAACAAGTTCGAACGAAATTCGGAAAATTTCCAAAGAATTACTTGTATAATCAATTCCAGTACATTGCTCTATAACACGGGAAATTCGATCCATGTTGCATAAACTCGCTAAGTTGGTATAAATACATGAGCCAGTCACCACTCAAAAGCGATTAAATTATTTGTCTTATTTAAAATGACTTTCTTTAAGTTGTTTCCGAAGTTCAAGAGAACGTAGGACAAGAATTTTTATGGTCGCTGCATATGAAAAGCTTTTCTTTTCCACAAGAGAAACGGAGAGGAAGAGAGAGCGAAATGTTTACAAACAGCTCTGTCTCTTATACGAACCCAGAAACAATATTTCCGCCGTATTATACGCATCCGTTTTATATAAACATGTGTTATAGGGGGGGAAGGGGCGCCTACTGTAATCAGATTATGTATCGCAAAGTTTTGCAACAAACTTTTTTAAAGACTCGAGTAATTCGATTTAGAATTTCATGCCCCTGCTAATACATACATACATGGCCTGCTATGTATTCATATGTATTTTGAAGCATCACAATGATAATAAGTAAACTAAATTTCTCTTTAAGCGAATGATGCTCATAACAGGCAAATGGCTGTCGCAATGGTTTTTGTAGTAGTAGTAGTACTACTAGTTCTAGTAGTAGTAGTAGTAGCAGGTTTTCCATTACTATAATAATATAAAGAATATAGAAGAATTTTGACGATAACTCCTCATTATGTATAACAAGAAGAAGAAGAATAGAGAAAAACGAGTAGTGAAGTAGTGTTAATTAATAGATGCGGTTGAAGTTTCTTAAAATATTTTCTGATTAACTTCATCAAATATTATAACCGCAAGAGGTTAGAAGGAGAGAAACGTGGTATAACCGTAATTTACTTGAGGATTAATTTGCTTTGTTATATATATATATATATATATATATATATATACAGAGAGAGAAAGAGATATGTGTAAGTTTGCAAAGTTACGTTATTTTACACTGTAAATATAAAATAATGTATGTACAAAAGTAATACGAAAACTAACAACAAGAGAGCATAAGCAAGCTTCTTATATAACAAGCTAACGCGTATAGTTTGATGTCAAGATGAAAAGTAAAACGAATAATTAACCTCACACCTCTGCTATAACAACTAACTGTTGAAATTGAACGCATTTTGTAAACATGCACCCATTGTGTTTAATCCTTACAACAACTAAATGGGATGAAATAAGAGAATCGTTTGTTTTTTTTTGCTTTTGTTTTTGTGTTTGTTTGTTTTTTGTTCAACTTACCCGGCATGGCAGATATGCATGCGTACCGATTTGTGTGGTAATATTCGTTGTGGCAAAACCTTCAAGATATGGCTCCGCAAATGCCGATGTTGACGCAGAAGTT
Source organism: Glossina pallidipes (assembly GCA_000688715.1). Lineage (NCBI taxonomy): Eukaryota > Metazoa > Arthropoda > Insecta > Diptera > Glossinidae > Glossina > Glossina pallidipes. The sequence continues at coordinate 294,928 of KK499929.1, read as the reverse complement.
TGAATTGTGTCAGCTGTCAAAGCCGCTGGCACTGACGGCGCTGGTACTGAGAACGACATTGACGTCGCTGATGTTAATGCCGATGCTGATGAAGAGGAAGAGGCTGGTGACGATAATGATGAAGAATATAATGCCGAGCTGCTTGTATACTCTGACGCGATTACATCAAAATTTGTAACGACTTCGGCATGACTAACAGCTGCATGAAGATGAAATTTTTATTTTACCCATTACATCAGCACATTGAAAAAGAGAAATGGAAAATTATGAAAAAAAAATAAAAGTTTATTTAAAAGACATTTCAAAAGACATTTTCGAGAACTTAAAGTTTTCAATGACATTTTGTTTTTTTCTTTTTTTTTTAAATAATTTAAATATCATTCAAAGATATTATACTTTTTGTGTGTGTGTATGTACGCTTATGTAACGTTTTATAACAGCATGACTTTTCACTTAAAATCGGAAGAAAGAAATTATATTCATCTTGGATCGTTAGCTGTTTTTATTTAATTATTAGATGTTTGCAAAAATTTTGATCAGCGACTTCTGCCAGTAAAAATGATAAAGAAATGGAAAATGCCAGTGTACCTAAGGGTTGAATTTACTTCGTCTAAAGAAAATAATAATTTTCCATTTAAGATATTATTCAGCATATGTCGACGGTAATCATGGAGCGCTCACAATTATTCAGATGCTGCTCCATCATATACCAATTGGTCGGCTTTCATCCTTCCGTGATGGGTAAAAAAAAAAAAGATTGCTCCAATTTTTCTTTTACCTTCCAAGGCATTTTAATAAAAATTCTCATCAACTCAGAGAACTCATCAACTATCGCTCACTATGTCGTAGATAGCGGTCCAAGTTTTTTGTTTGGTAACCACTGCATGTAACATAAACTGTAAAGTCTGCAAGAAATTTCGAGTGTACTTCCGCTTGGCAAGCAAATGAGCAAAAGTTACTTTAGCGCATAAATAACTCTTTACCGGTAATGAATGAAAGTAAAGAAAGAAAATGTGTTCATGCAGTAAACTATGACTGTATCATCTTTAAACTTTATGCAATAAGACACATGCTTCAGTTGAAGCAGTTACAACGCAGTATTCGGAAGCCTTGAAGCCTTGAAGGCAGGCAGCCTTACTTTTCCTGCTTAATTGTATCGTGACGAAATGTTAAAATATCGGACGCCAAAAAGACCTCTGTCCAGATGCCGAAGAATTAGCCGACAAAGGCCGAATTAGGTAGACATTTCACAGCCCGCCGTTAAACATCCTACGCCATCCCACATATCGACATCTTCAAAATAAAGCGTTATATGGAAAGCGATCGAAAAAGTGATGCGATCAGAATCATTTGCAACAGTCCCCATAAGTGAGCCAAAGTACGCCACGGTACCGAATTCCATCAAGTTATTGGAAAAATTTTCGTCTCATAGGTAGAAAGCAAAAAAAAAAAAAAAGGCAGGCAGAGGGAGAGACAAGCTTAAATCGATGTAGATCCAATCGGTATAACCGTAAGGCGGATCTATCTCAAGTCTCTCTACGTGTTACATACATCCCCACAAATATATTATACCTTTGTACTACAAGTGGTGTAGCGTATTAAAAAAAAGAAGGGGGAAAATAATTGCTCTAAAAGAAAACGAACATTTTTCTATCCCTTCTATCCCTTCAATTCTAAACAATTCTTGTTGCATGCATCTATTTAAAGAATTTAATCAGATTAGGAAGCGTGTTTTAAAATTATTATTGCCTTATATATGAGGTATATTTTTACATCCATGTAAATGTGTATCTAGTCGTTAGAAGAGCATAATTGCAGCAAACAAGTCCGCTATAGGCAAATTTACGGTTTACCGGCTCAGTAAGTTTTCAATCGTTCCCTTTATGCATTCCACGTAAAATGATTGCTGTCGTTGTAACGCAATAAAAGATTCGTGCATGCATTTGACGACAAAGTTATTGGAACTTTTATGGCAATCAAAAAATTTCTATTCCGTTCATACGATTCAACAAAGTATGGAAGAATAATAATTTCGTCATTTCATTTGTAAAAGTCAGAAATACGAAAAAGTCAGAATACGCCAAAAGTGCGTATAATGCAGGCAAGACACCACCCACTTTTTCGTAATCAATAATTTTTCCACTCAACAACGCAAAAGACGATTTACTTGTTTTGTTAATCCGTTTGTGACTTAAAGCCCCCGCCACATTTTTATATATGTAAGGTTCTAAGTGAATTTTCAGTTGCGTAAATGACCGAGGAATTGAAATGGAAGACTAATGGCATATAAATTTTAAGACGCCTCCATAAAACAGTTTGAAACATGGACTTGGTCCACTCACGTTGACCACTGCGAACCATGTCAGTTGCAATGTAAATGTTGTGTGCACTATAGTCGCAGCAGATAAAGAGTGCTGTAGATGCCGATCAAAGTCCATAGTCAAGGCAAAATGATACTTATTTCTCTTTTTTGCTTTTCAAACCTAAAAAATCTAACCTAACCTAAAAAAATGTTTTGCCTGCAGATATAGATCTGATTCTCCTCGTTTCGTAAATACTTAGGTCGTGGTTAGCCCAGACTAAGTATAATAAGCAAACAAATTCCAATCCGCGGTTGTATTAGCTACTTATAAGATTTTGAAACCTAATAAATCTAACCTAACCTAAAAAGATGTTTCGCCTGGAAATATAGATCTGATTCTCCTCTTTTCGTAAATCGTTAGGTCAGACTAAGTATAATAAGCGAGCAATTTCTATCCTGCGATTATATTAGGCACAGAAATATTACTCGTGGGATCCAAAAATTTATATATAAGTTGATTAGTTTGCCAAAGGAATGGATTTAATCAATGGAATGATGAAATTCCAATTGCGAACAAAGGTAATGCCAAATTTTCTCTAATCACTGCCTTTAAGCTGATTTCAAAACCGATTAATGAGTCCAACAAAACCGATAATGAGTCATACATAAAAAAGTTGCTTTTTTTCCGTTATGATCTCAAAATCTTTGCCTTCTTGTTTTCAGCTGATCAACAACCAAAAATTCGCTGAGATGTGTAAAAAAATCCACTGTGAACACAAAGTTCTTTTTTTGAGCCTTAATAAAGTTGAGGTTAGGTTCGACCTTAAAATAGTGTAGCTTCAAATTCAACTTCAAGTTTGAAAGTTAGTAGATAGTCAGGACTAGCGAAACCATGTAAGAATAAAGCTAAATATGGGCGGGATATTATCCACGTTGTTGCCAAATTGGTACAGAATTTGGTTCGATTTAATGTATATTCGTCGATCTTACGATAAAGCTTCCTTTTGCAATAAAATATCGTAAATTATTTTTAGTCTATATATCAAATATATGATATAATAAGCGACAAATGCTATCATATATAAGCAACGAATTATCGAATACCCATCGCCAGCTTATGAATGATTTTTGATAAATCCACTCCTACGCTATATCTTCCACCTTCTAGACCAGATTTCTTAGACCAAATTTCCAGAAGACTTGTCATCATTTCAAGGTCAATAGATCATATTAACAGTCACTTATATACTCGGGTTTAGATACATATGACTTTTTGATCACATTTATGCCTCCCCGACTTAACTGATTCTCGAATTTGTGAAAGGATAACTAGAAAACTTTCATGATCTGAGTTAAACACTTGGTCTAGAATTTTGAACCCACTACTACCACGACTTAGCCGAATTTCGAAAGTAAGTTGAACAAAGTGTTAAGAAAAACTCTGACATATACGATGCTTTAATGTCGTAAACGTGATTTTAAGAGACGGGCAGAGGGATAGACATCTTCAACACTGATCAAGCAGAGTCAATAGATTAAAATAAAAGTCACTTATATACTCTAGTTTAGGTATGTAGGACTTTTTTTCTTTAGGCATCTCCGACTTAACTGATTCTCGAGTTTGGGGGAAGGATAACTGGGGAACTTTCATGGTTTTACTTAAACGCGTGACCTAAAAGCTTCGGAGTTTTGAGGCCACCACTGCCACGGTTTGCCCAATTTTCGAAAGTAATTTGAACAAAATGATAAGAGAAACGCTGACATAGACAATGCTTGAATGCTGCAAACGTGATTTTAAGAGAAGGGCAGACGGATAGACATCTTTAACGCTGATTATATGCTATCGGGTCTGTGATGTTTATTGTTATACGGTACAAACTAACGACCTTCCCCGGTAGATATAATGATTACAACAGAAGGTATCAGCGTGTGTGTGTGTGTGCGGTGGGTGTAAATGAAACTTTTCTGTCATCTTCTTGTTCTTTCTTTTTTGTTTTGTTTTTTTTTTGTTTGTTTTGTACTAAACGTACTATTGCTTGAGAGTATAAAATGCAATTTGCGGGAGTGTCCAAGTACTAGACTGACATGCCGTTTTCAGTAAAGGTCTTTTGCAAAGACTTTGAGGTCATGCTTTGTGTTATACATTTTTCTTGATTTAGATAACGAACGAGGCGGAGGGGGGGATATAAATGTTTGACTACTTGCTAACAGCTTCAATTACATGTAGGTACACAAAGTTTCTTTGTGTTTTTATTTTTTTTTTTTTTTGTTGATAAAAAATTTTTTTGGGGTTTACCCTGCTATAGAATATGCAAAAGTCAATGCTAGCGTATGTGAATATATATATATATATATATATATATATGGGGACGTATGTAACTCAACAGATTGAGCGCAATAAAAACGAGATACTTTGTGATTGAATTTGCATTTACATCTGTTTGTATTGGAAAATGTACAATGTTGCTGTCAAAGCAATTAAAGTGATGTACGTACATGCATATGTCATATATTAAGTTTGTAGCTAAAGGTTAAAAAGCCAAAAAAACGAGAAAAAAAAAAAAACGAAAAGGTAAAAATAACAACAAAATGTGAATACAGGTGATGAGAAATCAGATGAATTTATGCATGAAACATTGTTTTAATTGGGCAACAATTTAATTGGAATGCTTGTAATATGTTTCTTTTTTTCCCCCCTCGTATCATTGGAACTTTGTCATTCGTTCGTTTTACGGGCAAAATTGCCATCAACCGAAATGACCGGAAAAAACAAAAAAAATTCTGCCAAAATTTTCAGATCAAATTTTAGGTTTTACTAGATATCTATATATATATATATATATATATATATATACGCAATAATATATGAATAAAATATTTAGATTATATTGCTTTCATGATAGCTGCTTGGCTTGGCTGGGGGACTTAATCTTTTTTTCTGCTTTTTTTGTTTTTTTTTTTTTTATAAAAATAAATCCGAAAAATAACAAATAAATTTATTTTCCGTACACCTTGATTTGTGTTGTTGTTGTTGTTGTTGTTGTTATTGCAAAAAAATGCGAAATGAATTTGAAAAATTTTGAAAGTAAAAATTTTCTATACGCATCGTCTAATAAAACGAATAGACTTGCTTTGGGTAGAGTTTTCATATTTTCATTCATGTCAACAACTATAACTAACTAATATTGTGTGTGCGTGCGTGTGTATTGTATTGGGTCAGAGAAAACTTTTAATAAAAATTAGAACGAAATAGTTTTGTAAACAAAAGCACACAACATGCTATTGCGTGCATTGGAAACACTTCCTTTCCACTATATATATATATATATATATATATATAGACTATTTATCATTCTTGGTGCATACTGCGAATATTTACATTGCATTTTATTTTAAATCTAGGAAAAACGAAAAAAAAAAAAAAAAAAAACACATAAAACCAAACCAATGAAAATGTATAAAAACTTATTAGAGAAATGTCAGTTGCAACCACAAATTTAAGCTAAATATCAAAATAAATTGACCGCAACTATTCCTCTATAATGGTTATAAATATGGTTTTTATTTTTTTATTTATTTTTTTTTTTTTTTTTTTTTTTGTTTTTTTTTTTTTAACACAGCAGTAACTAATTCTAATATAACCTTGTTTATATAGACAGTTAACCTTTCTCTAGTATAGCATAGTAATAAAGCTTTATGGTTTCCCAAAATAATAAAATTCGGTAGTTTATGAAATATTTTTTTTTTGTTTTATTAGGTTACACTTTAGGTAACGGTAGAAAATTGTCGGAATTAAGAGCGTAAATTTTCTTTAGGTCTTTAAGAGTAAGTTTTCAGTGTTTATTAACAAATATGAAACGATATAAGACGGAATAAACAGAATGGAAATTTTACACCTTACACCATAAGGGCATATTAGGTTTGTGTGAATATATGCAACAAGTAAGAGGGCTTGAGGGGAACCCATCCGCTGTTGTATCGATCGATTCCGAGTCTGTAATGCGTGGTTTTCACTTAACAGATTATGTTTGCTAAAAATGCAATTCGGTATTACTTGGGAGTTGATAGCGAGGCATAGCGTTTTCACGTAATTTTTTTAGGTTTTTTGGACTTCTACACGATAGATTATATCGATCGATTCTGAGTCTGTAATGTGTGCTTTTCACCTAATAAATCATGTTTGCTAAAAATGCAATTCGGTATTACTTGGGAGTTGATAGCGAGGCATAGCGTTTTCACGTAATTTTTTTAGGTTTTTTGGACTTCTACACGATAGATTATATCGATCGATTCTGAGTCTGTAATGTGTGCTTTTCACCTAATAAATCATGTTTGCTAAAAATGCAACCCTGCATTACTTAGGAGTTGATAGCGAGGGATAGTGTTTTAACGTAATTTTTTTAGGTTTTTTGGGCTTCTACACGATAGATTATATCGATCGATTCTGAGTCTGTAATGTGTGCTTTTCACCTAATAAATCATGTTTGCTAAAAATGCAACCCTGCATTACTTAGGAGTTGATAGCGAGGGATAGTGTTTTAACGTAATTTTTTTAGGTTTTTTGGGCCTTGCGGAGAGATGGGAGAATATAAGAAAAATTGTGAAATATTTTGATGAAATTTCGGTCGATTCACGATTCTGGTATAATCTAAGCCCCCTTGTCTGTCTGTCGGTCTGTCTTGATTTCTTGTATCCAATCTACAGGCTACTATTTTGAAGTTAGTTTGTTAAAATTTGTATACCAAATTGTTTTTGGGCTATTGAAAATGATTTGGATCAGAGTATCTTTTCGGCCACTTCTCATAGAAGACCCTATTTTAAGAAATCGTTATATGAATGATCGTAGTGGTGTAGTGTATTTAATAGTTTTTAGTTATTTGAGTTGCTTTTAGTATTAATTTAAAATCATCAATAAAAGTTTAACAGTCGCCAGTTGAAAACCCAAATTTACTACACTAGGAATAGCCGGAAAACATTCTGTCTGCAAGCAAAGCACGGTAGCAACTTTTGTTAATTTTTCTTGTCAGTGAGGGAAAGAAGCATCCATTGATTTGAGTTAACAATAGTTTTCGATGCTTTTACAAAAGACTGATATCTGAAAACCATTGGATCCGAATATACGAAGCATTTGTTTCTGTATATGCGAAACATAAACACTTTGTTATATTGTACTCGTTTGTTTTTCATCTTTGGCATGACAAAGTGAAAACCCACTCATTCAATTTATCAATCGATAGTCAAACTTTTATGCGATTACTTATAATTCAATATACAGACTATGTAATATTCAAGCTATACATTTAATTATATATACATACAATATATGTATGATTTGGAAGTCATAGGCCTAGGTATCTTTTCCACTCTTGAGCCTGTCTATTAGCAAAGTTTCAGTATATTATCTAAATTTAGTTGTGGACTTTCGGGAGGAATGTATAGCTGGACGGACGTACAGATGCCCAACGCCAAGTTATCTCAGAATTTTATACTGGCCGTAAATGTCTGTGGTTTATAGCTATTCTGCATCTTTTAATAATGGAAATGAAGAGGTTTTTGAACATACCTTGAAAAGGCATTACATACCTCTATATGATTTCACAACAACAAAAAAAAAGTGACTGCAGTAACAAAACACTTTGTTATTTTGTACTTGTTCCTCTTTGTTTTTTTTCGAATCAAGTGTGTTTTGATTTTCAAAATCAGTTTTACATCGACAAATAACTTTCTTTTTGATTTTTGCTATACATCTGTGAACACGTATAGTACGCATAAAGTTTTATTTGAAAAGTCATAGAAGAGAAAAGTATGCAGCCCTTTGGGTTGGCTGCATACAAAGACTCGTTCATATATTTCGCGAATTTGGAGCGATTTGTTGACCTTAAAGGGGAAAAATTTTTTTGTTCGAAACATTTGGGACAAACTCTCATCTGTGTCGTCGCCAGGAGCAGCCAATTGCACGCTCAATAAGTATTAGTCTGGATTATTCGAAAGATTGGCTGCACAATCGCGATCACAAACTTATATTAACGATTAAAAGGTAAGAGATATCACAT